>WNWK01035816.1:0-19543 GCA_009830355.1 Cherax destructor | reverse complement strand
CCCCCTCGCTGATCTGTCCTACATTGTGAATGGCTGTGTACCTGGGATGGCATAGACATCTGTAGTATCAGGCTTCAGCCAGGTCTCAGTGAGTGTGATGATTGACATTTGGTCTGGAGGATTGGAGTAGTGCTGTGAGGTCATCATAATGTTTGCTCAAAGATCTAACATTGTAATTGAAGATAGTTATGTTTTGTTGGCTCTGAGTAATGTCTTTGCTTGATCTGCTGTGTAATATTGCAGTGTCTGTTGGAATCATGTAAGTCATTTAATAATAGGTTGATATCAGGATCAATTCCTGTAATCATAAGATTTGATGTGATTCTATAACTAGACCTGAGAATAATAGATAATACTAAACTTAATAATATGGTACTAGATTAAATTCTTAGGAACTATTTGATTATTACAAATTTTTAATAAGAGTTTGTAGAATATAGGTATAGAGTTCTTGTGCGTGAATTTGTACTTAGTCAATTTATACAAATGCAATTAATTGAACTATGGTAGTTTACTAAAGCTGGGAATAAAGGAGCTAGGGAAAATGATAGCAAACAATGAAAGTAAAGTAAATTAGTACTAGTGAATATTCCACTTCACTCTCGCTACTGGAACTGTTTTGAAGAGCTTGGAGTTCAAAATCACTATCACTGTCATCACCATTGCTCACATCTGAGTCCTGGATATGAGTAAATAACAATTTCCTCTTTCGTTCTGGTACAATTGAACGTGAACAAGACAGCATAGCACCAGAGGTGGAAGGTTGTGAGTCGTCTGGGTTTTCCTCACTATTACCGGTATTATGGTCATTATTTTCAGTCACAACTGCGTCAAAACCTTGAAAGTCACCTTCACTGACATCCTCATCACTGTTAGAACTGTCACTGGGGAATAATAATGTCCCATTTCGCCGAGGAGTAAGGTGTTTCTTGCTGCGATTAATGGTGGACAAGGTGGACTGAAATGGTGTTCCCACAATGCACCACTGGGTACCTGATTTTTTTCCTACCGCGCACACTGACCACGTAGACCCATTTTCTCACATGTAGGCCTACCAGCGTTTTCCCGCTCGATTTGAAGCCACTAGAATTTATGCGTACTAGTACGTCAAACGCCCTGGCGCGTAAGCCATACTAGTACGTCAAAAACCCTGAAAGGGTTAAATATATACAGTGGTACCCCGGTTTACGATGGTCCCCAAACTCACCCTTTTATGTAAGTTTATTTTTTTAAATGCTTTTGTAAGTGTAATTTTGGGGTCTAAAAGGACTAGTCTATTTTAAACTTTTCTTAAGGAGATAAATTCGTTGGTAATGGCACTTGAACAGCATTCTGGAATGAAAAAATATCGTAAACCGGGGTACCACTGTACTTGCTTCCTTCCTTTTGCACTTGTGTGTGACTAGTTAATGGTCCAAATTGTACTGAAATATCATCATAAGTTTCATTCTCTCAAGTGTTGGTTATTTGTGTATTTTTCCAGTCATGGTATTGTGCATTTTTATTCATTACTTAATAATGGACGGCGGCAGCAGCAGCAGCAATAACAATAAGGAAGTAGTAGTATTGACACAAGAGCCAGGGAGTGGAGTGTTAGTGAAACAGTAGTAGACTAAGGACGCCAATGGAAATCTACACATATTCTGCTGTGTATGGAAATTTATGTAACTGTATTTATGTGTACCTGTACCTAAATAAACGTACTTACATACTGTTGTTGCTTCACTAACATTGTGACTCTTGTACAGTCAACCCCCGGTGCTCTTCTTAGTCGTCCAAATCGGTGTTCGACAGGTTTTTTTACGAGAATGTTAGCTCAGTATTAGGCGATCTGCACGGAGTTTGACGAGTTGGCTATTCGTCCCAGACGCGTACGCGTGTCCCAGCTGGGCCCGGGCACTCCACGGAGCGTCAGTGCAATTGTTTACAAGCGAGAGCGACCACCATCCACGCATTCATACCAGTATATTGTCATTATTCCACTGTTTTTAGTGCTTGCAACTGTTAAATAAGCCACCATGGGCCCCAAGAAAGCTCCTAGTGCCAAACCTGTGGTAAAGAGTGTTGCAGGGAGTGAAGCAGGGATGCAGGGAGTGTAGCATTCATGCAGGGAGTGTAGCATTCATGCAGGCAGTGTAGCATTCATGCAGGGAGTGTAGCATTCATGCAGGGAGTGTAGCATTCATGCAGGGAGTGTAGCATTCATGCAGGGAGTGTAGTATTCATGCAGGGAGTGTAGCATTCATGCAGGGAGTGTAGCATTCATGCAGGGAGTGTAGCATTCGTGCAGGGAGTGTAGCATTCGTGCAGGGAGTGTATCATTCGTGCAGGGAGTGTAGCATTCGTGCAGGTAGTGTAGCATTCGTGCAGGGAGTGTATCATTCGTGCAGGGAGTGTAGCATTCATGCAGGGAGTGTAGCATTCATGCAGGGAGTGTAACATTCGTGCAGGGAGTGTAGCATTCATGCAGGGAGTGTAGCATTCGTGCAGGGAGTGTAGCATTCGTGCAGGGAGTGTAGCATTCGTGCAGGGAGTGTAGCATTCATGCAGGGAGTGTAGCATTCATGCAGGGAGTGTAGCATTCATGCAGGGAGTGTAGCATTCGTGCAGGGAGTGTAGCATTCGTGCATGGAGTGTAGCATTCATGCAGGGAGTGTAGCATTCATGCAGGGAGTGTAGCATTCATGCAGGGAGGGTAGCATTCATGCAGGGAGTGTAACATTCATGCAGGTAGTGTAGCATTCATGCAGGGAGTGTAGCATTCATGCAGGGAGTGTAGCATTCGTGCAGGGAGGGTAGCATTCGTGCAGGAGTGTAGCATTCGTGCAGGGAGTGTAGCATTCGTGCAGGGAGTGTAGCATTCGTGCAGGGAGTGTAGCATTCGTGCAGGGAGTGAAGCAGGGATGCAGGGAGTGTAGCATTCATGCAGGGAGTGTAGCATTCATGCAGGAGGGTAGCATTCATGCAGGGAGGGTAGCATTCATGCAGGAGTGTAGCATTCATGCAGGGAGTGTAGCATTCATGCAGGGAGTGTAGCATTCGTGCAGGGAGTGTAGCATTCATGCAGGGAGTGTAGCATTCATGCAGGGAGTGCTTAGCAGATTCATGCAGGGAGTGTAGTATTCGTGCAGGAGTGTAGTATTCATGCAGGGAGTGTATCATTCGTGCAGGGAGTGTAGCATTCGTGCAGGGAGTGTAGCATTCGTGCAGGGAGTGTAGCATTCGTGCAGGGAGTGTAGCATTCGTGCAGGGAGTGTAGCATTCGTGCAGGGAGTGTAGCATTCGTGCAGGGAGTGTAGCATTCGTGCAGGGAGTGTAGCGTTCGTGCAGGGAGTGTAGCATTCGTACAGGGAGGGTAGCATTCGTGCAGGGAGTGTAGCATTCGTGCAGGGAGTGTAGCATTCGTGCAGGGAGTGTAGCATTCGTGCAGGGAGTGTAGCATTCGTGCAGGGAGTGAAGCAGGGATGCAGGGAGTCAAGCAGGGATGCAGGGAGTGTAGCATAAACGCAGGGAGTGTAGCATTCACACAGGGAGTGTAGCATTCATGCAGGGAGTGTAGCATTCAAAGAAAAAGGCCAGTAACCCCAGAAAAGAACTTGCCACCTGCAGTGTTAATGGAAGGGGATTCCTCTTCCAAACACTAGCATACTACTCCATCTTCTTCCCTCCTCCCGTGTTGCACACATCAACAACTCTTCAATAAATGTAAGTGACATGTTATTGTACCATTATTTCTTAATTTTTCATAAAATTGTGTATAATTTAATGTCAAAAAGTTCAAAAAAATATTTTAATACTTTTTGATGTCTGAAACGGATTAATTTTATTTCCATTATTTCTTATGGGGAAAATAGAATTGGAGTTCGACCAAACCGGTGGTTAACGGGCCCGCTGCAACGGATTACCGACGAGAACCGGGGGTTGACTGTATTACTACCACTACTCTCTTCTTATTGCCACCTCAACCACTGTTGCATACTCCTTATACTACTATTACTATCACCTCTGCCACCACTACTACAATTATACTACTACCTCCTCTCATTCTACTACTCATATCCCTCCTTTCACCCCATATACATACTGGCTACCTTCCCTTCATGCTTCTTTGTAACTAGTAAATGATTCAAGTCAGACCAAAACAGTTATAAGTTCCATTTTCCTATATGCAGGTTATTTGTGTACATAAGTACAGTGGAACCCCGAGTTTTGAACTTAATCCGTTCCAGGAGCTAGTTCTAAAGTCGAAACGTTCAAAACTCTAAGCAATATTTCCCTTAAGAAATAATGTAAATCCAATTAATCCATTCCTGCTGTCAAGAGGCATGACAAAATAGTAGTGTAAAGCCAGAGGGGTGCTTTACACTACAGTTATAAAACTGCAACATTAACACCCCTCCTTCAGAGTGCAGACACTGTACTTCCCATCTCCAGGACTCAAGTCCGGCCTGCCGGTTTCCCTGAATCCCTTCATAAATGTTACTTTGCTCACACTCCAACAGCACGTCAAGTATTAAAAACCATTTGTCTCCATTCACTCCTATCAAATATGCTCACACATGCTTGCTGGAAGTCCAAGCCCCTCGCACACAAAACCTCCTTTACCCCCTCCCTCCAACCCTTCCTAGGCCGACCCCTACCCTGCCTTCCCTCCACTAAAGATTTATACACTCTCGAAGTTATTCTGTCTCGTTCCATTCTCTCTACATGTCCGAACCACCTCAACAACCCTCCTCAGCTCTCTGGATAATAGTTTTGGTAATCCGCACCTCCTCTAATTTCCAAACTCGAATTCTCTGCATTATATTCACACCACACATTGACCTCAGACATGACATCTCCACTGCCTCCAACCTTCTCCTCGTTGCAACATTCATCACCCATGCTTCACACCCATATAAGAGTGTTGGTATAACTATACTCTCATACATTCCCTTCTTTACTTCCATGGACAAAGTTCTTTGTCTCCACAGACTCAGTGCTCCACTCACCCTTTTCCCTCATCAATTCTATGATTCACCTCATCCTTCATAGACCCATCTGCTGACATGTCCACTCCCAAATATCTGAATACATTCACCTCCTCCATACTCTCTCCTCCAATCTGATATCCAGTCTTTCGTCACCTAATCTTTTTGTTATCCTCATCACCTTACTCTTTCCTATATTCACTTTCAATTTTCTTCTTTTACACACCCTACCAAATTCATCCACCAACCTCTGCAACTTCTCTTCAGAATCTCCCAAAGCACAGTGTCATCAGCAAAAGCAACTGTGACAACTCCCACTTTGTATTTAATTCTTTATCTTTCAACCCACACCTCTTGCCAAGACCCTCGCATTCACTTCTCTTACAACCCCATCTATAAATATATTGAACAACCATGGTGACATCACACATCCTTGTCTAAGGCCCACTTTTACTGGGAAATAGTCCCCTTCCCTCCTACACACTCTAACTTGAGCCTCACTATCCTCATAAAACTCTTCACTGCTTTCAGTAACCTACCTCTATTCCATACACCTGCAACATCTGCCACATTGCCCCCTATCCACCCTATCATACGCCTTTTCCAAATCCATAAATGCCACAAAACCTCTTTACCCTTATCTAAATACTGTTCACCTATATGTTTCACTGTAAACACTTGGTCTACCCACCCCATACCTTTCCTAAAGCCCCCTTGTTCATCTGCTATCCTGCTTTCTGTCTTACTCTTAATTCTTTCAATAATAACTCTACCATACACTTTGCCAGGTACACTCAACAGACTTATTCCCTATAATTTTTGCACTCTCTTTTGTCCCTTTGCCTTTATACAAAGGAACAATACATGCTCTCTGCCAATCCTAGGTACCTTACCCTCTTCCATACATTTATTAAATAATAACACTAACCACTCCAAAACTATATCCCACCTGCTTTTAACATTTCTATCTTTTATCCCAGCTGTCTTACCCCTTTCATTCTACCCACTGCCTCACGAACTTTCCCCACACTCACAACTGGCTCTTCCACACTCCTACAAGATGTTATTCCTCCTTGCCCTATACACGAAATCACAGCTTCCTGTCTTCATCAACATTTAACAACTCATCAAAATATTCCCTCCATCTTCCCGATACCTCTAACTCTCCATTTAATAACTCTCCTCCTATTTTTAACTGTCAAATCCATTTTTTCCCCTAGGCTTCCTCAACTTATTAATCTCACTCCAAAATTTTTCTTATTTTCAACAAAATTTGTTGATAACATCTCACCCACTCTCTCATTTGCTCTCTTTTACATTGCTTCACCACTCTCTTAACCTCTCTTTTTCTCTCCATTTACTCTTCCCTCCTTGCATCACTTCTACTTTGTAAAAACCTCTCATATGCTAACTTTTTCTCCCTTACTACTCTCTTTACATCATCATTCCACCAATCGCTCTTCTTCCTCCGCACCCACTCGCCTGTAACCACAAACTTCTGCTGAACACTCTAACACTACATTTTTAAATCTACCCCATACATCTTCGACCCCATTGCCTACACTCTCACTAGCCCATCTATCCTCCAATAATTGTTTATATCTTACCCTAACTGCCTCCTCTTTTAGTTTATAAACCTTCACCTCTCTCTTACTTACTGCTTCTATTTTCCTTGTATCCCATCTACCTTTTACTCCCACTGTAGCTATAACTAAAAAGTGATCTGATATATCTGTGGCCCCTCTATTAACATGTACATCTTGAAGTCTACTCAACAGTCTTTTATCTACCAATACATAGTCCAACAAACTACTGTCATTATGCCCTACATCATATCTTGTATACTTATTTATCCTCTTTTTCTTAAAATATGTATTACCTATAACTAAACCCCTTTCTATACAAAGTTCAATCAAAGGGCTCCCATTATCATTTACAACTGGCACCCCAAACTTACCTACCACACCCTCTATACATGTTTCTCCTACTTTAGCATTTAGATCCCTACCACAATTACTCTCCACTTGGTTCAAAGTTCCTATACATTCGCTTAACATCTCCCAAAATCTCTCTCTCTCCTCTACACTCCTCTCTTCTCCAGGTGCATACACGCTTATTATGACCCACTTTTCGCATCCGACCCTTATTTTATTCCACATAATCCTTGAATTTACACATTTATATTCCCTCTTCTCCTTCCATAACTGATCCTTCAACATTATTGCTACCCCTTCCTTAGCTCTAACTCTCTCAGATACTCGTGACTTAATCCCATTTATTTCTCCCCACTGAAACTCGCCTACCCCCTTCAGCTTTGTTTCGCTTAGGGCCAGGACATCTAACTTCTTTTCATTCATAACATCAGCAATCATCTCTTTCTTATCATCCACTACATCCACGCACATTCAAACAACCCAGTTTTATAAAGTTTTTCTTCTCTTTTTAGTAAATGTGTACAGGAGAAGGGTTACTAGCCCATTGCTCCCGGCATTTTAGTCGCCTCATACGACACGCATAACTTACGGAGGAAAGATTCTTTTCCACTTCCCCATGGACAATAGAGAAAATAAAAAGAACAAGAGCTATTAAGAAAAAGAAGAAAAACCTAGATGTGTGTATGTATATATATGCATGTGCATGCCTGTGTAGTGTGACCTAAAGTGTAAGTAGAAGTAGCTAGATATACCTGTTATCCAGCGTGTTTATGAGACAGAAAAAAGACACCAGCAATCCTACCATCATGTAAAACAGTTTCAGGTTTCTGTTTCACAGTCACCTGGCAGGACGGTAGTACCTCCCTTGGTGGTTGCTGTCTACCAACCTACTACCTATTAATAATAATAACTCAATAATAATCACTCTGAGGCATATAAAACGTTAATATAGACATTTTGCTTAATCCATTTATGATATTTTTTTCAAAATTATATAATAAACATACTACGTAACATATAAACATATAAATTTACATAAATATGAGATGTTTTTCCAGTCGGCTTGACGAGTGAACAAAAACCATTCGTGTCCAGGCTGGTAACAGCAACAACAACTGGTTTGTTTACAAAACTCTCGAACTTTCTACACTCTCATGTACTCATCTTGTTTACTCACCTCTCACTCTACATTAAGACTACAAATATTTTAAGGCAAGTAATGAGTTTAGTGTACAGTGGACTCCCGGTTAACGAAATTAATCCGTTCCAGGAGCTATTTCTCAATCCGAACCCTTATTTCCCATAAGAAATAATGTAAATACAATTAATCCATTCCACAAAAAATATTCACACAATATATAATATAAATAACATTTACTTTATTGAAGAGACTTGCAGGCATCTGGAAGATAGGGATGATGACAGGGGCAGGGTGTTAGTGGTTGGAAGGGGAATCCCCTCCAAAAGGACTTCAGGTAACAAGTCCCTCTATGTTATTTCCCCTTTTTTTTCTTTTAATGCCACTAGGACCAGCTTGAGTCATAGAACTCTTCTTAGAAAATAACTGTCCAGAGTCCTCTGTTTCTGGCACCTGTTTAACATTTTCCTGAAGTGCAACATGGCTCTGTCACTGAACTGGTTGCAGATGGCTCATTTCAGCTTGCTCAGGGTGGTTTTGTTCAACAAATGTCTGCAATTCAATCCACTTTGAACACATGTCCCTAAGCACTGAAGAAGGCACCTCCTTCACTCCCTCTTTCTCCTCCTGTGAAGCAATAACCTCAGCTCTGGTCTCATGCTGTTCCACTTCCAGCTCTTGCAGCTCTTCAGTTGTTAGCTCTACCCTGTGGTCCTCCACTAACTCTTCCACATCCTCACCACTCACCTCCAACCCCAGGCTGTTCCCCAATGCCACAATATCTTCCACAACAGGCACAGGGTCGTCAGGGTCAGGGTCAGCCTCAAATCCTTCAAAATCCCTCTTTTCAACACAATCTGGCCACAGTGGTCTCCAAGCAGAGTTCAAAGTCCTGGAAGTCACTCCTTCCCAAGCATTACCTATAAGGCCTATGCAATGCACAATATTGAAGTGATCTTTCCAGAACTCTCTTAGGGTCAATGTAGAGGCTGAGGTTACATCAAAGAACCTCTGAAACACTGCTTTGGTGTACAGTTTCTTGAAGTTGGAAATGACCTGCTGGTCCATGGGCTGGATGGAGGAGTGATGTTAGGAGGCAAGAACTTCACTGTGATGAAACTAAACTTATCAGACAAAAAGTCATCCAAGTTGTGAGGATGAGCAGGAGCATTGTCCAGTACCAGGAGGCACTTGAGTGGCAATTTTTTCCAGGAGGTATTTGTTCACACTATGGCCAAACACTGCAGTCAACCATTCCACGAAAAAGTCCTTAGCGACCCATGCATTAGTATTAGCCTTCCAATGCACACAAAATTATTCCTGTACCCTATACCGCGGGCATCACATACGGCGCAAAAAACATGGTTTCATGGCGCCATGAGCACAAAGCATATCCTCAGAGAGACTTCAAATTTCACTCCAACCAATCACAAGCCTTTTGGCGGAGCTTGAATGTGTCATCACTTGGGATTTCGATGCATTGGCGGGAGCTGCAGAAGTCTTCAGTACTCTCTGAAGTGTTGAAGAAGGAGCATTTCCAACCTGACTCTCTTGATATTTCACCAATTTACACCAATCCAGAATGGCGGTAAGTTACTGAATGTGTTTTCAGTGCATTATTGAATGTTTTAACCTCATTTTGAGATGCAAATGAATTGCCTGAGGTATTTATAAGTAACAAATGAATGCACTTGAAGTTTTGTTAACATTTTTGAATCGTTTATGAGGCTCGGCCTGACAGAACAAAATGTCACGTGCCTCTGAGGTAAAATGTGAGGCTAAAACAGACAATGGTGCTAACAAATTTGCCAATGAAGGTATCATATATCATGGATTAACAAATAACAATAAGGCCATCTTTGTCAATAATAGCTACCAATTGCATGCTGAATCAAATACATTGATATATGAGTACTTTTACCTTGTAAATTTATAAAATTTGCTCAATTTCGATGCTCATTTTGTGTTTTCTGTTCATTTCAGTTAAACACAAATATCTTTTATGGATCAAGGCTCAAAGAAAAAGGTTACATTGTGCCAGAGTTATGTGATGACAGTGACAGTAATGAGGAAGTGGATTCTGCGGATGAATATGAGCCACCACGGCCAGATGCTTCCTCTTCAAGTGAAGATGAACATGAAGATTTGTCTACTAGAAGTCAGCAAGTTAGTGTAAAGCGAGGACTATACGAAAAAGAGTAGTTGAAGATGAGGTCGATGAA
Organism: Cherax destructor; assembly: GCA_009830355.1. Classification (NCBI taxonomy): domain Eukaryota; kingdom Metazoa; phylum Arthropoda; class Malacostraca; order Decapoda; family Parastacidae; genus Cherax; species Cherax destructor. The sequence goes on along the minus strand of WNWK01035816.1, from coordinate 9,279 downwards.
ATAATTGTCAACAACACCTAGTGGCACCTGGAGGAAACTTGACATAACAAATACTCCATTACTGACTACAAACATGAAATACCAACCATGTCAAGAATCCATTTGAATATTTTTGTGAATTATTTACTGTTGAAATGTTAGAAAGCCTGTATTTAACACGAACTTGTATGCAATACAGAAAGATGTTAATACTAACTTCAACACTACTACTGAAGAGCTCATGCAATTTGTTGGAATTCTGATATTCATGAGTATGGACAGCCTACCCTCTTTAAGGATTACTGGTCCCTTCACCATTGTCATCTTGATGTTACAACTGTTATGACATCTAAAGGTTTAGGTTACTAAGGACACAATTCATATAAATGATAATACCAAGGCAACAGCTGACAGGTTCCATAAGATAAGACCATTGTTTGATGGTCTAAGAAATCATGCCTAAAAGTTCCAGCTACACCAAAACAATCAGTTGATGAGGTATGGTGGGATATAAGGAACAAGAGCGGAAACCTCAGGGCAATATATCAGGACCAAGCCTGATAAATGTGGTTTTTAACTTTTTTTCCGGGCCAGTGATGATGGGTTTATCCATGACATAATGATGTATCAAGGTCAAACAACCTTTGATTATCACAGTGTTAGCCTAAAAGAGGAGGAGAAAAAATGCCTATAAGTTCCAAGATTGTTATTTGCCTTGCAAAGACTATGAACAAACAAACACCAGTACAATTTATGCAGATAACTTCTTCACCAGTTTGCGTCTAGTGAAATATCTGCATACTACATTCAATTGCAGGTACACAGGCACTGCAAGGAGACAAGAATTGGAAAACCACCACTTACGTCTGTCAAAGACATGGACAAAAAAAGGTGAAAGGGTGCTATGGATTACTTGTCAGTGGATGGTATCCTTGCTGTACGTTGGAAAGACAGTAAGGCTGTTACTTTATTGACAAACGATATTGGCATCAAACCTGTGACAAAGATAAAGAGGTACAGCAAGGAGAACAAACAAAAGGTAGATGTTGATTGTCCTCAGTCATAAGAGTTATAATGCCCATATGGGAGGCATAGATAAGAATGATATGTTGGTGCATCTCTACAAGTCTCCACTCAAAGCAAAACGCTGGTACATGAGGCTGTTTGGATATGTCATTGATCTTTGTTGTGTCAATGGCTGGTTGTTGTACAGGCGTGACTGTGCTGCTCTGAAACAGAAATACATGAACCTCAAGAATTTTCGGTTTGCCATCTCCCATTCAGCAAGAAAGCCAACCAAGGAAATCCCAAGGAGCATGAGATCCTCTCCAAGTTGTTCAACTTCACGGTCTACTTCACGGTCTTCTTCAATTGATGATGAACATTTCAGTCGCTATGCAAAAAGAAATCGTGATGATACAAGATATGATGAAACAGTACAGCACTTGCCACTTTATACAAAGAGGCTTTCATGTGGACATTGCAACACCAGAGAAAAAAGGATCTACTTGTCCGTGCGTTGTTCCCACTGCAAGGTTAATCTATGTCTAAATGCAACCAGAAACTGTTTCTGGGAATTCCATACGAAACCAGATGCATAAATACCTCTGATAAAAATGTTTGTCACAATAAATACAGAAAGGATACTCATTTGGTGCCATATCCATATTTTTGTAACATTTTTGCAATTTTTGTATAATGTCAGATATACTATAAATGTGTTAAAATTATTGAAATCAAGTTACTGTGCCTTTGGTTTAACCCAGTTGTTTATTAATAAACCTTAAATGTATATATATGCCATTTATTATCAGTTATTAGTAGCTGTTATGATTCTTTTAGACACATACCATTGTCAGGAATGGTATCAAATCTGATACAAATCTGTCACCTGTAGTTTAACCTTTGTTGGGTTGGCCTCATATTCGATTCTGCCAAAAGGCCATTTTATGGCCCAAAAATAAATAAACTTGAAAAAAGGGCCACTTATAAATAGGTCTTAGAATTGCTTATATTATCAGATTATGGGTTGCAAATGTTGCACTTTCTCAAATTTGATTCATGGCCCGGTAAAGGGTTAACATTGTGTTTCTTGAAGGCTCTGGGATTTTCATAGTGATGCACCAGTAAAGGCTTCACTTTAAAATCACCACTGGCATTGGCACACAACATGAGAGTTAGCCTGTCTTTCATAGGCTTGTGTCCTGGCAGTGCCTTTTCCTCCTGAGTAATGAAGGTCCTCTTTGGCATTTTCTTCCAAAAGAGGCCTGTTTCATCACAATTAAACACTTGTTGGGGGAAGAATTCTTCAGCCTCTACGAACCCCTTAAATACACTCACAAATTTTTCAGCTGCACGTTTGTCTGAGCTGGCTGCCTCACCATGCCTCACAACACTGTGTATGCCACTACGTTTCTTAAACCTCTCAAACCAGCCTCTGCTGGCTTTAAAATCACTCGCCTCACCACTGGTTCCAGGCATTGTCTTGACAAGATCTGCGTGCAACTGCCTTGCCTTTTCACAAATTATCACCGTGGAAATACTATCACCCGCTATCTGTTTTTCATTGATCCACACCAGCAATAACTTCTCAACCTCATCCACTGTTTTCGATCTTTGTTTCATAAACATATCAACCCCTTTTGCAACATTAGCTTCCTTGATTTCTTTTCTCTTTGCCAGGATAGTAGTGATAGTAGATTGTTTTTTTCTGTACATCCTGGCAAGCTCACCCACACGTACGCCACTCTCATATTTTTCAACAATCTCTTTCTTCAGTTCGATGATGTTCCTTACTCTCTTTACCACAGGGGTGCCACTAGGAAGCTTCTTTGGACCCATAGTGACTTATTTCACAGTGACAATCACTAAACCACCAAAAAAGACACCAAATGTATTGTGAATGTTTGAAAGAGTGGGCTGGGTATTGTTCACTCAAGTGTAAACAATGCTGGACTGGAGTCCTGGGAGGAGGCGCGCAGAGCAGGCAGACAGGTCTTGTACGTATCGCTAACCGAGTAAATATCGCTACCTGAGAAAAATATTGACCATAAAAAGCAACCGTTAACTGAACAAATCGTTATCTGGAATGATCGTTAGCCGAGGGTCCACTGTACATCAAATTTTTGAAGAGATTTGGCAGGACACAAGGAATGTCATAGAGATTTTTGTGTCTGGTATTGTGTCTATGGGTCGTGTTGAGGCTAGCAAGAAAGTGTTTTAGTTCAAGGTTAATATTAGATTTTATGGTTCTGTAAATGTAGGTTGCACAGTAGTAAGTGTGAATGTTCTGTACAGTGAGTAAGTTTAGGTCTTTGAAGAGTAGGGGGGGGGGGTGTTCTCTAGTAGTGGATTGCGTGATAATTCTTACTGCAGCTTTTTGTTGGGTTATTATTGGCTTTACCTGGAATATACCTGGAGAGGGTTCCGGGGGTCAACGCCCCCGCCCATGAGGCCTGGTCTGTGACCAGGCCTCATGGTGGATCAGGGCCTAATCAACCAGGCTGTTACTGTTAACCACACGCAAACCGATGTACGAACCATGGCCCGGCTCGACAGGTACTGTCATTAGGTGCTTGTCCAGTGCCTGCTTGAAGACAGCCAGGGGTCTATTGGTAATTCCCCTTATAATAATAATAATAATAATAATAATAATAATACTTTATTGAGACATGGTACAATAATACATGGTAGACAAGAAATATAGTTAGTAATGAGATGTACATGCCAAAAGCCCCTAATATGCTGTGCATTGCGGGCATTCTTAGGTCTACTTAATTCTAGACTACATGGTAAAAAGTTATGGTTGATAATTTATAAAATAAGTATAATTGCATATCTAAGTTATAAAGTTTGAATATAAGTTGAACATATCAATTAATTGTAGCAATGCAACTAATTGAGTGAGATAACAATTTAAAACAATTAGTTGCATTGCAGTACAGTTTACGTGGTCATTATAATGTAAATGTTATGGAAATAGTTAGTTTAATATGTATTATTCATAACAGGTTTTTACATTTTAGTGATTAGTCAGGTTTTACATTTAGTGATTATTCTACTTTGTTGGGAATGTTTGATATTGAGCATTTAGCTTTGGGTGAGAAGGTGGTTTTTTTGCATCGTTTTGAATTGGGGTACAGGCAGGGTTTCTTTGGCAATGACAGGTAATGAATTCCAAATTTTCGTGCCTTTTATATGCATTGAGTTTTTACATAGTGTTAGATGGACACGGGGAACATCGGAGTGATCTGTGTCTAGTGTTATGGTCATGTGTCCTGTTAAAATTGGTAAGGAGAAGTTTGAGTGGTGGGTTAATATTTGCATAGAGTATTCTATGTATGTAATAGGCACAGTAATAAGTATGGATGTCTTGTATGGTGAGTAAGTTTAGGTTTTTGAATATTGGTGGAGTATGTTGTCTGGAGTGTGAATTTGTTATTATTCTAACTGCTGCCTTTTGTTGTGTTATTAGTGGTCTGAGATGAGTTACTGATGTAGAGCCCCATGCGCAGATTCCATAGGTGAGGTAGGGGTAAATGAGTGAGTGATATAGGGTAAGGAGAGCTGGTTGTGGAACATAGTACCGTATCTTGGATAGTATTCCCACGGTCTTTGAGACTTTCTTGGAAATTTGTTGTATATGTGTCTGAAATTTGAGGCCACTGTCAAGATGGATTCCTAAGAATTTTCCCTCTGTGAGTTTTGTGATAGGGGACCCGTTTATCATTATGTTAAGTGGTGCGTTTGTAGCTCTGTTCCCAAACTGGATAAAATATGTTTTATCAATATTGAGAGTAAGTTTGTTGGTCATCATCCAGGTAGATATTTTCTGCAATTCAGTATTTGCAGTGTTGGCTAGTGTGTCTGGGCTTGGGTGCGAGATAACGTATGTAGTGTCATCTGCAAAAGTATGGGTTTGAGTAGTTGAGATGCATTTGGTAGGTCATTAATGTAAATGAGAAAGAGTAGTGGGCCAAGAACACTTCCTGTGGGACACCACGGTAATAGTTTGCGCGGTGGAGCTAGCTCCATTGTGTACACATATTGGTTTCTGTTGCTAAGGTATGATTTTAGGTAGTTGAGGTTGTATCCTCTTATACCATAGTGTGATAATTTTAGGTGTAACAGATCATGGTCAACTGTATCAAAAGCTTTACGTAAATCAATGAAGATTCCCACTGGGATTTCTTTTTTCTCAAGGGCAGTGTAAATTATTTCTAACGTGTATAATGGCATCATTTGTATTTTTATTAGGCCTGAATCCAATTTGACAGTGGTTGAGTACTTTGTTGGAGGTGAGGTAGGAATATATTTGTCTATGAATTAATTTTTCAAAGATTTTGGAGAGAAGGGGTAAGTTAGATATCGGCCTGGAAAGCAGATGAACAGTCTTGGGCCCCTAACACTTATTGTGTTGTCTCTTATCGTGCTAGTGGCACCCTTGCTTTTCATTGGGGGGATGTTACATCGTCTGCCAAGTCTTTTGCTTTCGTAGGGAGTGACTCTCCTGTGCAAGTTTGGTACTAATCCCTCTAGGATTTTCCAAGTGTATATAATCATGTATCTATCCTGCCTGCATTCTTGGGAGTGCAGGTTTAGGAACTTCAAGCGTTCCCAGTAATTGAGGTGGTTTATCGCAGTTATGCGTGCCGTGAAGGTTCTGTGCACATTTTCTAGGTCAGCAATTTCACCTGCCTTGAAAGGTGCAGTTAGTGTGCAGCAATATTCCAGCCTAGATAGAACAAGCGACCTGAAAAGTGTCATCATGGGCTTGGCATCCCTGATTTTGAAGGTTCTCATTATCCATCCTGTCATTTTTCTAGCAGATGCAATTGCTACAGTGTTATGGTCCTTGAAGGTGAGATCCTCTGACATGATCATAGGTAGGTTGCTGCTGTTGATCCCCAGGCACAAACAGCATAGGTGAGGTAGGGATAGATGAGTGAATAGTATAGTGTGAGTAGGACTGATTGTGATAAGATATGATAAGATAAGATTTCTTCAGATTTTTAACCCCGGAAGGTTAGCCACCCAGGATAACCCAAGAAAGTCAGTGCGTCATCCAGGACTGTCTGTCTTATTTCCATTGGGGTCCTTAATCTTGTCCCCCAGGATGCGACCCACACTAGTCGACTAACAAGCCAGGTACCTATTTGCTGCTAGGTGAACAAGACAACAGGTGTAAGGAAACTCATCGAAATGTTTCCACCCGCCGGGAATCGAACCCGGGCCCTCCATGGAAACATTTCGACGTGTTTCCTTACACCTGTTGTCATGTTCACCTAGCAGCAAATAGGTACCAGGGTTGTTAGTCGACTGGTGTGGGTCGCATCCTGGGGAAAAGATAAGGACCCCAATGAAATAAGACAGACAGTCCTCGATGAGCACTGACTTTCTTGGGTTATCTGGGTGGCTAACTACGGGTTAAAATCCGAAGAAATCTTATCTTATCTTATCACAATCAGTCCTACTCATACTATACTATTCACTCAACTATCCCTACCTCACCTATGCTGTTTGTGCCTGGGGATCAACAGCAGCAACCTACCTATGATCATGTCAGAGGATCTCACCTTCAAGGACCATAACACTGTAGCAATCGCATCTGCTAGAAAAATGACAGGATGGATAATGAGAACCTTCAAAATCAGGGATGCCAAGCCCATGAGTAACGTATCTTAGAGAGGATCCCAACTGTTTTGGATACTTTTTTTGCTATGTGGTTGATGGGTGTTGAATTTCAGGTTACTGTCGAGGTGTGGGCCCAGGAATTTGCCCTCATTATGTTTACCAATAAGAATGTTGTCAATCATAATGTTCAGTTGTGCAACACCTGTTACCAAACATAATATAGAAGGTTTTGTCAATATTAAGTGTAAGTTAAATGGCTGTCATCCAGGTTGATATTTTTACTAGCTCTTCGTTAACAATAGTGTTGAGTGAGGCAAGATTAGGGTGGGAGATGACATAAGTCGTGTTGCCAGCAAAGATAATAGGTTTAAGGTATTGTGATTCATTAGGAAGATCATTGATGTATGAGGAAGAGCAGGGCGTCTGGCGCCTCGTCGTCTTAATACACTATATTTCATGGCTCAAACTCTCTCTATATATCATCTAGCACATGATTGTTGTATTGTAATGAAGGCAGGTGTCACTCACCTGTGTTAGACACCACAAACACTGTTTATTGTTGGGTTTATCACAGCCACCCAGGAACAACACAAGTTCTTTCTTCTTCTTTGTTGGGTTTATAAAGGTCACTGACGACTTACACAGTATTGATCCCGCCCTCCCGGGTAAGTAAGTTTATTCAGGTATACACAAATACAGTTACATAGATTACCATACATAGCAGCATATGTGTAGACAACCCAGGATAACCCAAAAAAGTCAAAGTGACTTATTTCCATTGGGGTATATTTAATCCCTTATATTGTAAAGGCGATAATGTATTATTAATATATTATAAAGGAGATAATATTGTATTATTATACTATAAAGGATATATACTAGGAATAAGGTAAAAAGAGTTATTTATATTTACATGTATGTTAGCAAACAAAAATAAAAAATCCTTCTCCTCCCTTTCTGTCGCTACATTCATTTTTTTTATATATATTTTTTATTTAAAACACACACACACACACACACACACACATATATATATATATATATATATATATATGTCGTGCCGATTAGGTAAAACTGGTCAATTAGCAAGAACTCATCTAAAATTAAGTCCTTTCTAAAATTTTCTCTTATACGTTTAAAGATATATTTTTTTCATTTATGTTAATGTAAGAATTTATAATTTTGTACCAAGAGAAACTTTGAAAACCTACCTAACCTTATTACAACAAGCGCAATTTAATTTAGCCTAACCCAACTAAATATATTTTAGATACGTTAACATTAATTTAATAATAAACAAACACAATGAAATATATTTTTTCGTTATGTTCTGAATGATTTTTGCGAAATTATTGCATACACAAATTTTCACTTGTCTTATATGGCAAGGTGAGCGTTGCTATTTAAGCCAATATCGCAAGTTTTACCTAATCAGACATATATATATATATATATATATATATATATATATATATATATATATATATATATATATATATATATATATATATATATATATATATATATATATATATATATATATATATATATATATATATATATATATATATATATATATATATATATATATATATATATATATATATATATATATATATATATATATATATATATATATATATATATATATATATATATATATATATATATATATATATATATATATATATATATATATATATATATATATATATATATATATATATATATATATATATATATATATATATATATATATATATATATATATATATATATATATATATATATATATATATATATATATATATATATATATATATATATATATATATATATATATATATATATATATATATATATATATATATATATATATATATATATATATATATATATATATATATATATATATATATATATATATATATATATATATATATATATATATATATATATATATATATATATATATATATATATATATATATGTGGAAAATATTGGTATTTTCCGAAAGTTGTAATTGATAAACTTTCCAATATGAACAGATATCCTTAATGTACCTCTGGTACATGGGGGTATGTAATAGAGAACCATCATACCAGCGGGGAGGAAGCGGGAAGAGGCTGGGCAGGGAGGAGGCAGAGAGGGGAGAGTGTGAACAGGGAGCCTACCAACCAGATTTCAGGTGATGATGGCGAGTCAAATTTGGAGATTCCGGCCACCTAACCGGATTTAATTACCTCCTTTCGTAATGTGGAGGAATATCCAGTGACGGGGGGGAATATCAAGTGGGACAATCGGTCCAGGAGGTCCAGTAATAGGACAATAATTGTGAAATAAGGTGGGCCGCCGGCGAGTGACGCGGTCATAGGCCTATTTGAACTGAGTGAAATGACAATACGGCAAGATAAAGTCGTAACCCTGATGTTGGGGAGTTCATCTTAGAAGAGACTGTAATATATTCGATGAACTGTGGGAAATGGTGAATATAGTGAAACCGAGTTGTAAATAATCAGGGGTTGATTGCATCGACCGGGTCTGGCTGGGGTACGCCATACCCCGACCGCCATATTGGATGTGATTGAAATGAACTAACATATCGTAAATTATCTACTCGAAATTCAAGTATCGAGACTGTGAATGTGTATAAACTAGTGGGCATT
>WNWK01035815.1:0-19544 GCA_009830355.1 Cherax destructor | reverse complement strand
AAAATATTCATCAGAGGATAGACAAATACTTAAATGAAGTAGATGGGCAAAACATACACTACACTATACGTAGGGGTTTGGTATTGGACATTGTGTTTATACAAGAAATCTTAAACACACTTAATGCAGTGAAGTCTTTACTGGTACATATAACATTGCACTTATGAGTGGGAATGCCTCATGCCCACCTGGCTCCTGACATCAAACCTATGCTGGCATTGATGCCTATGGCCTGAGGAAGCATGTTAAGAAACTGGAGAAAGTGTAGAAGTATGTAACAAGACTAGTTCCAGAAGTAAGGGGCATGAGCTACAAGGAAAGGCTAAAGAAATTGAATCTAATGACCCTGGAGGACAGAAGGACTAGGGGAGACGCGATAACAATATACAAAATACTCGGAGAAATTGATAGGGTAGACAGGGACAGGCTGTTTGAGAGGCAGGCAAGAGGTATGCTGAGTCACAGCTGGAAGTTAAAAACACAGATGAGTCAGGAAGTATTTCTTTAGTCCCAGGGTGGTCAGGAAGTGGAATGACCTTAACAAAGAAATGGTGGAAGTAGACTCCATACAGTGGTACCTCGGTTAACGATATTTTTTCGTTCCAGAATGCTGTTCATGTGCCATTACCAAACGAATTTATCCCCATAAGGAATAATGTAAAATAGACTAGTCCTTTTAGACCCCCAAAAATACACTTACAAAAGCATTTAAAAAAATAAACTTACATAAAAGGGCGAGTTTGGGGACCATCGTTAACCGAGGTACCACTGTACATAGTTTTAAGAATAAACATGATGACTCCTACAAGGCTAGGAGAGAGTAAATCTGGCAAGCAGCAAGTTGAAAGGTGGGACCAGGACCTAGTAAAGTAAAGTAAAGTAAAGTTTTATTTCGTTGCAGATTGCAGATTACATAGGTATCGGTATTTACAATGTAAATTGAGTGCAAGGAGAGCCACTGGCATGCCATGGCATTAGGGGCAGCTTATTCTATTCCTTAAAGACTATGTACTTAATATTAGAGAAATTTATTGAGTTTATTCTAGTTAAAAATTATTTTCAAAATTACAATATGATGAAATTTTACTGTTTAAATTATTATATAATGATATTAGATTGTTACAGGTGTTAAGATTCTTGAATGATAATATGGAATTGAGATTATCTTAAGGAAAATAACATTGAGCATTTTTGGCATTAACTTAATAATAATAATAATATAATAATAATTTTTATTTCAATGCATGTTACAAGTGTACAATGTTATTGGTAGTTACAAATATAATACAAATATAAAACTGTAATGCAAGGAGAGCCACTGGCATGCCATGGCATTAGGGGCAGTTTATTCTAAGACTTATTCACTAAGTACTTAATGCTAAAGAAATTGATTGAGTTTATTCTAGTTCTATATTATTTAAATTATTAAATGGTTATACATACTATTTAAAGACAATACAAGAGAAATTGGTTGAGTTTAATCTAGTTGTAGAATTTATTTCAAATTACAGTATGTTGATGCTATACTAGTATAATAACAATACTAGAAATAGTTTTTAGAGTTTCATCTAGGTATATATTTTATTTCGAATTAAGAAAATGATGATACTATAAGATTTTAAATGACAATATGATGATATGAGATTGCAACAAGTGTTAAGGAGGATGAACATATCAAAATGAGATCTTCTTAAGTAAAATAATATTGGGTTTGGAAGTTTGTTACAGTATGAGTATTTAGTATAGGGTGAGTAGGTGACTTTTGAGAAGAGTCTTGAATTGATTTTCCGACAAGGTTAACTTGATATTTACTGGTAATGAATTCCAGATTTTGGGGCCCTTTATGTGCATAGAATTTTTACATTGGTTAGTATGGACTCGGGGTATGTCAAATAGTGATCTGTGTCTTGTGTCATGTTCGTGGGACCTATTAAAGTTGTTGAGGAGAATTCTGAGCGCAGGGTTAATATTAGCATGTAGAGTTTTATGTATGTAGAAGGCACATGAATAGGTATGAATATTTTTTATGGTGAGTAGTTTTAAGGTTCTGAATATAGGTGGAGTATGCTGTCTAGAGTGGGAATTTGTTATCATCCTGACTGCAGCCTTTGCTGGGTTATGAGTGGTCTAAGGTGATTTAATGTTGTTGAGCCCCATGCACAGATTCCATAGGTGAGATAAGGGTAGATAAGAGAATGATATAGTGCAATGAGAGCTGGTTGAGGCACATAATAGCGTATCTTAGATAATATACCTACTGTCCTTGAGATTTTCTTGGAAATTTGTTGTATGTGTGTTTGGAATTTAAGACTACTGTCAAGGTGGATTCCTAGGAATTTTCCTCTGTGAGCCTTGTGATGGGTGAACCATTTAGCGTTATGTTAAGTGGAACATTTGTAGCTTTGTTTCCAAACTGAATGTAGTAGGTCTTGTCCGTATTGAGAGTAAGCTTATTTGTCATCATCCATGTTGATATTTTCTGTAATTCGGCATTAACTGTGTTGGCTAGTACGACTGGATTTGGGTGAGAGAAGACATATGTTGTGTCATCTGCAAACAAAATGGGTTTGAGTAGTTGTGATGCATTCGGTAGGTCATTTATGTAAATGAGGAATAGGATGGCCCCAGGACACTACCTTGAGGGACACCGACTGTAATTTGTTGTGTGGAAGAGTTCTCTCCATTTGTGTTCACGTACTGACTTCTGTTGCTAAGGTACGACTTTAGGTAGTTGAGGGGGTGCCCCCTAATACCATAGTGTGCTAGTTTTGTGAGCAATAAATCATGGTCGACTGTATCAAATGCTTTGCGTAGGTCTATGAAGATTCCCAGCGGAACCTCTTTCTTCTCAAGTGCGGTGTATATTAACTCTAACATGTGTGTTATAGCATCGTTTGTGCTCTTGTTGGTCCTGAATCCAAATTGACAGGGGTTTAGTACATTGTGTGAGACGAGGTAGGAATAGATCTGTTTATGAATTAATTTTTCGAAGATTTTAGAAAGCAGTGGTAAATTTGAGATTGGTCTGTAATTGTTCAAGTCAGTTTGGTCACCTCCTTTGTGGATCGGGGTGACCCTAGCTATTTTGAGAATTGATGGGAAGGTTGAATATAATATGAATAATATGAATAGGGGGTAACATAATAGTAACATATTACAGTGGTACCCCGACTTACGATGGTCCCCAAACACACCCTTTTATGTAAGTTTATTTTTTTAAATGCTTTTGTAAGTGTAATTTTGGGGGTCTAAAAGGACTAGTCTATTTTACATCATTTCTTATGGAGATAAATTCGTTTGGTAATGGCACTTGAACAGCATTCTGGAATGAAAAAATATCGTAAGTCGGGGTACAACTGTATTAAGAATTGAGATTATTGTATAGGAAAGTAATAATGAGCATTTTTCAAAGTAGTTTATAGTATGATTATTTAGTTTTGGGTGAGTAGGTGGTTTTTGAGTTGTCTTAAATTGATTTTCAGCCAAGATTATCATAATATTTACTGGTAATGAATTCCAGATTCTGGGGCCCTTTATGTGCATAGAATTTTTACATAGGTTGATGTGAACACGGGTATATCAAAAGTGATCTGTGTCTTGTGTTGTGGTCATGGGTCCTATTAAAGTTGGTGAGGAGAATTTTGAGCAGAGGGTTTATATTAGACTTGACCTCTGCAACCACATACAGAAGGGCCTCACTTTACAGTGTTTCGCTTTATGGCATTTCGCTAATGCAGCATTTTTCAATTATACACATTCTTCATTCATTCAGGCTTCTTACAAAAAATATATTCACCACTCACTATAAGCTAATGACAAATATTTAAAGGTAAGTAATGTGTAACCCCTTCTGTATACATTACTAAAGTTAAAAAGAGAAACTTTTGTTTTTCTCTTTGGGCCACCCCGCCTTGGTGGGAAACGGCCGATTTGTTGAAAGAAGAAAAGATCTATTAAGAGATCAAGGGGCTAGTAACCTTTCTTGTGTATAAATTATTTAATATAAAAAGAAATGTTATCCATGGAGGCAAAGAAGGGAATGTACGAAAGTATAGTGATACCAACACTCTTATATGGATGTGAAGCTTGGGTTGTAAATGCTGCAGCGAGGAGGCAGCTGGAAGCAGTAGAGATGTCCTGTTTAAGGGAAAAGTGTGGTGTAAATATTACGCAGAGAATTCGGAGTGTGGAAATTAGGAGGAGGTGTGGAGTTACTAAAAGTATTAGTTGGAGGGCTGAAGAGGGGTTGTTCAGGTGGTTTGGTCATTTAGAGAGAATGGAACAAAGTAGAATGACTTGGAGAGTGTAGGGAAGGAAGGCAGGGTAGGGGTCGTCCTTGAAAAGGTTGGAGGGAGGGGTAAAGGAGGTTTTGTGGGTGAGGGTCTTGGACTTCCAGCAAGCGTGCGTGAGCGTGTTAGTTAGGAATGAATGGAGATGAAGGGTTTTTGGGACGTGATGAGCTGTTAGAATGTGAGAAGGGTAATATTTTGTGAAGGGATTCAGGGAAACCGGTTAGCCAGACTTATGTACTGGAAATGGGAAGTCCAGTGTCTGCACTTTAAAGGAGGGGTTTGGGATATTGGCAGTTTGGAGTGGCTATCTAAACTGTCATATCTGGGCGCCTCTCCAAATACAGTGATTATGTACGAGTGATGGTGAAAGTGGTGAATGATAATGAAAGTGTTTTGTTTCTTTTTGGGTCACCCTGCTTCGGTGGGAGACAGCCGATGTGTTAAAAAGAAAAAAAGTTTTTTTTCTAGGTCACCGTACCTCATTGGAATACGGCCGGTTTGTTAAAAAAAATAGTAAACCACATTTATATGTGTGTGTTATACAAGTGCTATAAAACCTGAGTTAGTCTTTCCCCTCCATGCAAACCATGAGTTATTGAATGGTTATATTTCTGAGTTCAAAACTAAATGAGTAAATTATCCCCATTGGTAGACAAACTGTATACTTTACAGAATTGGTAAAGTATAAGAGTTAAACTTAATAAAATATGCAGTAATTTATTGTAGTTGATGTGGTTATCACTTCATCTCATAATCCATTCTCACTGTGATTATATTTCAACTAAATTTAATAGAAGTTATCACTGTATTAATGATATGCTATCATTATGTTTCCTATTAGGTGAGAGTGATAAAGTCAAAGATAGGAGAATGAAGGGAGACCTGCCACCCCGTCTGGTGCAGGACCTTCCCACAGCCCTCATACCACCAAATCGTGTTACCTGCACACTATCCAAGGATGTCAGGCCTGGACAGGCACAACTTGGTCTTCCTCTCACCTTTGCAGCACGTGTGCTAATCCACAGGTACATTTTGATTTGTAACCCACTTTTTATTGACAGCTTTTTGTTTTTTTGTCATTTGGCATCTGCCAAAACAGGGTGACCAGAGAAGAAAACATATTCACCATTACTCATTCAGTTGCTGTTTTGCTAGAAGAATGCTGACATCACAATTCAAATTACCCTTGAGCTGCAACATCCCTGTCCCTCCTGCCGAGTGGAAGCACTGTCCTTCCCACCTCCAGGACTCAAGTTTAGCTAGCCAGTTTTCCTGAATCCATAAATGCTACCTTGCTTACATTCCAACAGCACATCCATTAAAAACCACTTGTCTCCATTCACTCCTTTCTAACACACAAGCCTGCTGGATGATCAAACCTCTAAAACTCGAAGCCTCCTTTACCACTCGCCTCCCAAAAGCTGCCAGGATAATCCCTACCCCTCCTGCCTTCCACCCCAAATTTATACACCCTCTTTGTTATCCTATTCCTTGCCATTCTCTCTATGTCCAGACAACCTTAACAATCCCTTCTCAGCCCTCTGGTAACCCAACATTGTCTTTTAATTTCTATTCTACAGATTTTCTGAATGACATTCACACCACACATTGCTCTCAGATATGGCATCTCCACTGCCCCTAACCTTCTCCTTGTTGCAGCATTCATAACCCATTCCTCTCACCCATATAAAAGTGTTGGTATCACCATACGTACTCTGGTATTTTTAGTTAATGACTTGGATATTGCATGTTATAATTTTAGTTATCTATATATCCTAAAAAGCTCTCATAGTGCTAGAGTATCAAAAATACTTATGAACATAGTGATAATGGTGTTAAAGTAGCAAATTATGTGTGGTCTGTTTTAAATTTGCTTAATCTTAAACAAAAACTAAGATACTTTAAATTAAATTAAATTATATGAGCCATATACAGATTACAGTACATATGTATAATTTGAAACAAAATTTGATCCAGAAGTAGGCACAAAAGAAAGCCACTAATTATGCAATGCATTTTGGGCAAACTAATCTATAGTTCAGATGCCCATCCAAACTGCATATATCCCCACCACTCCAGAGTGTAGACATTGTACTTCCCACCTCCAGGATCAGTTTTCCTGAATCCCTTCACAAAATGTTACCTTGCTCACACTCCAACAGCTCATCAAGTCCCAAAAACCATACGCCTCCATTCACTCCTATCTAACATGCTACATAATGGGATAGGTAAGTAAGTAAGTAATTAAGTAA
Organism: Cherax destructor; assembly: GCA_009830355.1. Classification (NCBI taxonomy): domain Eukaryota; kingdom Metazoa; phylum Arthropoda; class Malacostraca; order Decapoda; family Parastacidae; genus Cherax; species Cherax destructor. Next base: position 13,000 of record WNWK01035815.1, on the reverse strand, counting down.
GTTTATTCAGGTATGCACAAATACAGTTACATAGATTATCATACATAGCAGCATATGTGTAGAAAACCTAGGATAACCCAAAAAAGTCAGACACTTATTTCCATTGGGGTCCATAGGATAGGAGTCTGGGATACCTTATTTAATCATCATAATGTAGTGGAACAGTATCTAGTTAGTATTATATGTTGTACACCACTTATTATAACCACATACTATAATTTTTCACTGTAACTTACATTGGCCTTCTCCTTCTCTCCTTGTCAGTGTACCACTGAAACTGCCCACGATGCCACTGATCATCAAAGCACAAGCTCCCCAGGTTACTTCAGCTGTTCTATCCTCTACAGGAGAGTTCCTGGATATCATTTTTGATGTGAATGTTGAACCCAAAACCCAGTGCTCTCAGATAATCAACTGGCCCTGGACTGGTAGCACAAGTTGGTATTGCTTATTTTATTTTGCTGACTAAATCACCTAGGGCTTAATTTGTGCCATTAGTATTTTTGCTTAAATTTAAATTGGGCTCTCATGGCCAGATGGATATAATACTCTATTATGTTGCTTTACATACCAATTTAAAAGTTAAATGTTACCACTTGATTTAATTCCACTCTTATTTAAATAATTGTTAGTAAAATAAATTTACATTTTTAGTTTAAGTTACAGTACTGTAGTAACATTTTCTTAAACTCTCATTACACTTGACTTTTGTCCACCCCAAGGCCATCAAAGTTGTGGCTGACTGCCAAATATACATAAGCTGAGCGCCTTTTTTTTAAATTTACCAGAGGCACCAGCACCCATCTGTAAGTTCTCTGCATCCCGACTGAGAGTGCTGCTGGGTCCTGCTATTAAGGTAGTGGCTAACACCTCCCTAAACTTCACTGCTTCGAGTAACATTCGCAGAGCCTATGGTGATGCTGCAACTGCTGAGGCAGCAAATGGAAGCTTCATGGTCACTCAACCAGAGTTCATGGTCAGTGCTTTGTAGTCATCAGTGATATTTACCCAGAGAGATTTAGGTACTAATATGCTCTCAAAACTCTTGTGGAGTCTATTAAGTGCTTTTACATTGCACCCAAATTTTTTCATAACCTTTGTAAATTAGAGAATCATTTTCTTGTTGTATCTGAGTGGCATATCTGTGTGGTTTAATTATACAGAGCTGAGATCAGTTATATGAAGAGCCTTTTTTTTTTTTTTTTACCATAGCAGCAGTCTCATCAAGGTAGGATATCCCAAATAAAGAAATACATTAACCATCATTCATATAATAGCTGTCTTGCTAGAATGCTTACTAACAGCATTCAAAGATCCATTGATAAGAAACATCAATATGAAAAACAATATAGAAGGAGCTTAACTAAAGAATTTATTAAACACATGAGCATGTCAGATAGGGCGAATGGAGACAAATGGTTTTTAGGACTTGACGTGCTGTTGGAGTGTAGGCAAGGTAACATTTATGAAGGGTTTCAGGAAACCGGCAGGCCGGACTTGATTCCTGGAGATGGGAAGTACAGTGCTGGCACTCTGAAGGAGGGGTGTTAATGTTGCAGTTTTGTAGCTGTAGTGTAAGCACGCCTCTGGCAAGACTGATGGAGTGAATGATGGTAAAGTTTTTCTTTTCGGGCCACCCTGCCTTGGTGGGAACCGTCTTATGTGTTAATAAAATAATGTCAGTCTTCACCAAACTAATAAGAAAGTCTAAGCAACTGTACTATTCTAATAGATTCACCGAAACGAGAGGAGATATAAAAAAGACCTGGAAGACACTCTCTCAGATCCTGGGCACCCACAAACTAAACAAAGCTAGAGATATTGGCTAACTAAACCAGATAAACTGAAACTCCAGCCTCTTGATACAGCTAACAAGATAAATGATTCCTTCTCAACCATAGGATCAAGTCTCACCAGTAAAACTCCAAGCACCAATACCCGAGCGAGTGATTACCTAGATGGAAATTTCCCAACATCTCTCTATCTTGCACCGACTGAGTTCACTGAAGTCACCATGATTATTAAGTCACTAAAAAATAAATCAGGAAATCTAGCTCATGTCTCACCACTATTGTTCAAGCGAGCAGCTCATGTCCTTTCACCCACATTAGGTTACTCTTTAACAAATCACTGGAAACCAGCAACTTCCCAACATTACTCAAGATAGCAAGGGTTACCAATACACAAAGGTGGAGACCCAACAGATGTAAACAACTACGTATAGGCCAATATCAAACTTGCCTTTATTACTCAAAGTTTTTGAGAAACTCATACACAAGAGATTATACTCCTTTATAAACATCACAAAGTATCCTCAACCCCTGCCAGTTTGGCTTCAGGAAATTTCGACGTTTTAGAGCGGTTTGAGTGCTTTTCTGAAAAACTCTTTTTTAGCTAAAATACGTAGATTTTCATTTAAAAAAATAATTTCTACGGCAATTGAAAATTATGGGAAAAGTAAGCAAAATTTTATGATTTTCTTTTAGGAAGCTTACTCTTTGGTGTATTTTATCTAAAAAAAATAGTTTTCAGAAAATTTTTGAATATAAATCGTCAAAAATGAAATAAAATCAAGTTTTAGCATTTTTGAATATAATATTATTTACATTTTTTTAAAAACTCCCATTAAAAATCTATAAAAACCCAATATTTTTATAGAATATTTCATATTATTTTCAAAAAATTTCATAAAACTTTAAAAAAGCTCAGAAAAATGTGCTAAAATCGAAAATTTTTGCATATTTCGACTTTTTTAGAGCAGTTTGAGTGCTTTTGACAAACTCATTTTTAGCTAAAATACGTAGATTTTCAAACTTTTAAATAAATTTCTGGCAATTGAAAATTATGGGAAAAATGAGCAAATTTTATGATTTTTTTTAGGAAGCTTACTCATTAGGTGTATTTTATCTAAAAAAATAGTTTTTCAGAAAATCCTTGAAAATGCCTTAAATCGTCAAAAAATGCAATAAAATCAAGTTTTTAAAAATTTTTGAATATATATTAATTATTTACATTTTTTTAAAGACTATTAAAAATCTATAAAAATAAATTTATTTTTATAGAATATTTCTTATTTTCGAAAAATGTAAACATTAAAAAGCTCAGAAAAATGTGCAAAATCGAAATTTTATTGCATATTTCGACGTTTAGAGCATTTTTGAGTGCTTTTCTGACAAACCCCTTTTAGCTAAATACTGATTTTCAAACTTAAAAATAAAATTTCAAGGAAATTTGAAAAATTATGGGAAAAGTAAAGCAAAATTTTATGATTTTCTTTTAGGAAGCTTACTCATTGGTGTATTTTATCTAAAAAAAATGGTTCAAAAAATCCTTGAAAATCCCAAAAATCGTCAAAAAATGCAATAAAATCGGTAGCTTTTTTGAATATATTTTAATTATTTACATATTTTTAAAAACTCCATTAAAAATCTATAAAAATCAATATTTTTATAAATTTCATATTATTTTCGAAAAATTCATAAAACATTAAAAAGCTCAGAAAAATGTGCTAAAATCGTAATTTATTGCATATTTCGACGTTTTAGAGCGGTTTGAGTGCTTTTATGACAAAACTCATTTTTTAGCTAAAATACGTAGATTTTCAAACTTTTAAATAGAATTTCTACGGCAATTGAAAATTATGGGAAAAGTAAGCAAAATTTTATGATTTTATTTTAGGAAGCTTACTCATAGGTGTATTTTATCTAAAAAAATAGTTTTCAGAAAATCCTTTGAAAATGCCTTAAATCGTCAAAAAATGCAATAAAATCAAGTTTTTAGCATTTTTGAATATATTAATTATTTACATATTTTTAAAACTCCTATTAAAAATCTATAAAAATCAATATTTTTATAGAATATTTCATATTATTTTCGAAAATCATAAAACATTAAAAAGCTCAGAAAAATGTGCTAAAATCGTAATTTATTGCATATTTCGACGTTTTAGAGCGGTTTAGTGCTTTTTCTGACAAAACTCATTTTTTAGCTAAAATACGTAGATTTTCAAACTTTTAAATAGAATTTCTACGGCAATTGAAAATTATGGGAAAAGTAAGCAAAATTTTATGATTTTCTTTTAGGAAGCTTACTCATAGGTGTATTTTATCTAAAAAAAATAGTTTTCAGAAAATCCTTGAAAATGCCTTAAATCGTCAAAAAATGCAATAAAATCAAGTTTTTTAGCATTTTTGAATATATATTAATTATTTACATATTTTAAAAACCTCTATTAAAAATCTATAAAAATCAATATTTTTATAGAATATTTCATATTATTTTCGAAAAATACATAAAACATTAAAAAGCTCAGAAAAATGTGCTAAAATCGTATTTTATTGCATATTTCGACGTTTTAGAGCGGTTTGAGTGCTTTTCTGACAAAACTCATTTTTTAGCTAAAATACGTAGATTTTCAAACTTTTAAATAGAATTTCAACGGCAATTGAAAATTATGGGAAAAGTAAGCAAAATTTTATGATTTTCTTTTAGGAAGCTTACTCATAGGTGTATTTTATCTAAAAAAAATAGTTTTTCAGAAAATCCTTGAAAATGCCTTAAATCGTCAAAAAATGCAATAAAATCAAGTTTTTTAGCATTTTTGAATATATATTAATTATTTACATATTTTAAAAACCTCTATTAAAAATCTATAAAAATCAATATTTTTATAGAATATTTCATATTATTTTCGAAAAATACATAAAACATTAAAAAGCTCAGAAAAATGTGCTAAAATCGTATTTTATTGCATATTTCGACGTTTTAGAGCGGTTTGAGTGCTTTTCTGACAAAACTCCTTTTTTAGCTAAAATACGTAGATTTTCAAACTTTTAAATAGAATTTCTATGGCAATTGAAAATTGCCTTGAAAATGCCTTAAATCGTCAAAAAATGCAATAAAATCAAGTTTTTTAGCATTTTTTAATATATATTAATTATTTACATATTTTTAAAAACTCCCATTAAAAATCTATTAAAATCAATATTTTTATAGAATATTTCATATTATTTTCGAAAAATACATAAAACATTAAAAAGCTCAGAAAAATGTGCTAAAATCGTATTTTATTGCATATTTCGACGTTTTAGAGCGGTTTGAGTGCTTTTCTGACAAATCTCATTTTTTAGCTAAAATACGTAGATTTTCAAACTTTTAAATAGAATTTCTACGGCAATTGAAAATTATGGGAAAAGTAAGCAAAATTTTATGATTTTCTTTTAGGAAGCTTACTCATAGGTGTATTTTATCTAAAAAAAATAGTTTTTCAGAAAATCCTTGAAAATGCCTTAAATCGTCAAAAAATGCAATAAAATCAAGTTTTTTAGCATTTTTGAATATATATTAATTATTTACATATTTTAAAAACCTCTATTAAAAATCTATAAAAATCAATATTTTTATAGAATATTTCATATTATTTTCGAAAAATACATAAAACATTAAAAAGCTCAGAAAAATGTGCTAAAATCGTATTTTATTGCATATTTCGACGTTTTAGAGCAGTTTGAGTGCTTTTCTGACAAAACTCCTTTTTTAGCTAAAATACGTAGATTTTCAAACTTTTAAATAGAATTTCTACGGCAATTGAAAATTATGGGAAAAGTAAGCAAAATTTTATGATTTTCTTTTAGGAAGCTTACTCATTGGTGTATTTTATCTAAAAAAAATAGTTTTTCAGAAAATCCTTGAAAATGCCTTAAATCGTCAAAAAATGCAATAAAATCAAGTTTTTTAGCATTTTTGAATATATATTAATTATTTACATATTTTTAAAACCTCTATTAAAAATCTATAAAAATCAATATTTTTATAGAATATTTCATATTATTTTCGAAAAATACATAAAACATTAAAAAGCTCAGAAAAATGTGCTAAAATCGTATTTTATTGCATATTTCGACGTTTTAGAGCGGTTTGAGTGCTTTTCTGACAAAACTCCTTTTTTAGCTAAAATACGTAGATTTTCAAACTTTTAAATAGAATTTCTATGGCAATTGAAAATTGCCTTGAAAATACCTTAAATCTTCAAAATGCAATAAAATCAAGTTTTTAGCATTTTTTAATATATATTAATTATTTACATATTTTTAAAAACTCCCATTAAAAATCTATAAAAATCAATATTTTTATAGAATATTTCATATTATTTTCGAAAAATTCATAAAACATTAAAAAGCTCAGAAAAATGTGCTAAAATCGTAATTTATTGCATATTTCGACGTTTTAGAGCGGTTTGAGTGCTTTTATGACAAAACTCATTTTTTAGCTAAAATACGTAGATTTTCAAACTTTTAAATATAATTTCTACGGCAATTGAAAATTATGGGAAAAGTAAGCAAAATTTTATGATTTTCTTTTAGGAAGCTTACTCATAGGTGTATTTTATCTAAAAAAAATAGTTTTTCAGAAAATCCTTGAAAATGCCTTAAATCGTCAAAAAATGCAATAAAATCAAGTTTTTTAGCATTTTTGAATATATATTAATTATTTACATATTTTAAAAACCTCTATTAAAAATCTATAAAAATCAATATTTTTATAGAATATTTCATATTATTTTCGAAAAATACATAAAACATTAAAAAGCTCAGAAAAATGTGCTAAAATCGTATTTTATTGCATATTTCGACGTTTTAGAGCGGTTTGAGTGCTTTTCTGACAAAACTCATTTTTTAGCTAAAATACGTAGATTTTCAAACTTTTAAATAGAATTTCTACGGCAATTGAAAATTATGGAAAAGTAAGCAAAATTTTATGATTTTCTTTTAGGAAGCTTACTCATAGGTGTATTTTATCTAAAAAAATAGTTTTCAGAAAATCCTTGAAAATGCCTTAAATCGTCAAAAAATGCAATAAAATCAAGTTTTTTAGCATTTTTGAATATATATTAATTATTTACATATTTTTAAAAACTCCTATTAAAAATCTATAAAAATCAATATTTTTATAGAATATTTCATATTATTTTCGAAAAATACATAAAACATTAAAAAGCTCAGAAAAATGTGCTAAAATCGTATTTTATTGCATATTTCGACGTTTTAGAGCGGTTTGAGTGCTTTTCTGACAAAACTCATTTTAGCTAAAATACGTAGATTTTCAAACTTTTAAATAAATTTCTACGGCAATTGAAAATTATGGGAAAAGTAAGCAAAATTTATGATTTTCTTTTAGGAAGCTTACTCATAGGTGTATTTTATCTAAAAAATAGTTTTCAAAATCTGAAAATCCTTAAATCGTCAAAAATGCAATAAAATCAAGTTTTAGCATTTTTGAATATATTAATTATTTCATATTTTAAACTCTTTAAATTATAAAATCAATATTTTTATAGAATATTTCATATTATTTTCAAAATCATAAAACATTAAAAGCTCAGAAAAATGTGCTAAAATCGTATTTATTGCATATTTCGACGTTTAGAGCAGTTTGAGTCTTTTCTGACAAAACTCATTTTTAGCTAAAATACGTAGATTTTCAAACTTTTAAATAAATTTCTCGGCAATTGAAAATTATGGGAAAAGTAAGCAAAATTTTATGATTTTCTTTAGGAAGCTTACTATAGGTGTATTTTATCTAAAAATAGTTTTCAGAAAATCTTGAAATGCCTTAAATCTCAAAAATGCAATAAATCAAGTTTTAGCATTTTAATATATATTAATTATTTACATATTTTAAAAACTCATTAAAAATCTATAAAATCAATATTTTTATAGAATATTTTATTTAAAAATAATTAATAAAACTAAATTTATATTGACTTTATTGGGTTCACAACCATTTAGTAAATACTGTTAACTTAAATAAATTTCACGCTGAAATGGAAAAGGAATTTGATTTTTGAAGCTTATCATATTTTTATCTAAAATAGTTTTCAGAAAACTAATGCCTTAAATCGTCAAAATGCAATAAAATCAAGTTTTTAGCATTTTTATATATAATTATTTACATATTTTTAAAAACTCCATTAAAAATCTATAAAATCAATATTTTTATAGAATATTTCATATTATTTTCAAAAATCAAAAACATTAAAGCTCAGAAATGTGTAATCGTATTTTATTGCATTTTGACGTTTAAGGTTTATTTTTTGACAAAACTCTTTTTAGTAAAATAGAGATTTTCAAACTTTAAATAAATTTCTACGGCAATTGAAAATTATGGGAAAAGTAAGCAAAATTTTATGATTTTCTTTAGGAAGCTTACTCATGGTGTATTTTATCTAAAAATAGTTTTCAGAAAATCTGAAAATCTTAAATCTCAAAAATGCAATAAAATCAAGTTTGCATTTTTAATATATATTAATTATTTACATATTTAAAACCCATTAAAAATCTATAAAAATCAATATTTTTATAGAATATTTCATATTATTTTCAAAATCATAAAACATTAAAATCAGAAAATGTCTAAAATCGTATTTTATTGCATATTTCGACGTTTTAGAGGTTTATGCTTTTCTGACAAAACCTTTAGCTAAAATACGTAGATTTTCAAACTTTTAAATAAATTTCACGGCAATTGAAAATTATGGAAAAGTAAGCAAAATTTATGATTTTCTTTAGAAGCTTACTCATGGTGTATTTTATCTAAAAGTTTTCAGAAAACTTGAAAATGCCAAATTCAAAATGCAAAATGTTTTAGCATTTATTATATTAATTATTTACATATTAAACCCATTAAAATCTATAAATCAATATTTTATAGTACTATATTTTCGAAAAACATAAAACATTAAGCTCAGAAATGTGTAAAATCATTTTATGCATATTCATTGTTTGGTGCTTTTCTGACAACTCATTTAGCTAAAATACGAGATTTTCAAACTTTTAAATAAATTTACGCAATTGAAATTATGGGAAAGTAAAAAATTTTATGATTTTCTTTGGGTTACATGGTGTATTTATCTAAAAATAGTTTCAGAAAACTGAAAATTAAATCGTCAAATCAATAAAATCAGTAATTAATATATTAATTATTTACATATTTAAACCCATTAAAATCTATAAAAATGTATTTTATCTAAAAAATAGTTTCAGAAAATCTGAAATGCCTTAATCGTCAAATGAATAAATCAAGTTTAGCATTTAATATATTATTATTTACATTTTTAAAATCATAAAACTATAAAAATCAATATTTTTATAGAATATTTCATATTATTTTCAAAATAAAAATTAAAGCTCGAAAATGTAACGTATTTTATTGCATATTTCGACGTCATTTTTAGCTAAAATACGTAGATTTTCAAACTTTTAAATAGAATTTCTACGGCAATTGAAAATTATAGGAAAAGTAAGCAAAATTTTATGATTTTCTTTTAGGAAGCTTACTCATAGGTGTATTTTATCTAAAAAAAATAGTTTTTCAGAAAATCCTTGAAAATGCCTTAAATCGTCAAAAAATGCAATAAAATCAAGTTTTTTAGCATTTTTGAATATATATTAATTATTTACATATTTTAAAAACCTCTATTAAAAATCTATAAAAATCAATATTTTTATAGAATATTTCATATTATTTTCGAAAAATACATAAAACATTAAAAAGCTCAGAAAAATGTGCTAAAATCGTATTTTATTGCATATTTCGACGTTTTAGAGCGGTTTGAGTGCTTTTCTGACAAAACTCCTTTTTTAGCTAAAATACGTAGATTTTCAAACTTTTAAATAGAATTTCTACGGCAATTGAAAATTATGGGAAAAGTAAGCAAAATTTTATGATTTTCTTTTAGGAAGCTTACTCATAGGTGTATTTTATCTAAAAAAAATAGTTTTTCAGAAAATCCTTGAAAATGCCTTAAATCGTCAAAAAATGCAATAAAATCAAGTTTTTTAGCATTTTTGAATATATATTAATTATTTACATATTTTTAAAAACTCCCATTAAAAATCTATAAAAATCAATATTTTTATAGAATATTTCATATTATTTTCGAAAAATGCATAAAACATTAAAAAGCTCAGAAAAATGTGCTAAAATCGTATTTTATTGCATATTTCGACGTTTTAGAGCGGTTTGAGTGCTTTTCTGACAAAACTCATTTTTTAGCTAAAATACGTAGATTTTCAAACTTTTAAATAGAATTTCTACGGCAATTGAAAATTATGGGAAAAGTAAGCAAAATTTTATGATTTTCTTTTAGGAAGCTTACTCATAGGTGTATTTTATCTAAAAAAATAGTTTTTCAGAAAATCTCTGAAAATGTCAAAAAATGCAATAAATCAAGTTTTAGCATTTTGAATATATATTAATTATTTACATATTTTAAAAACCTCTTAAAATCTAAAAATCAATATTTTATAGAATATTTCATATTTTCGAAAAATACATAAAACATTAAAAGCTCAGAAAATGTGTAAATCATTTTGCATATTTCGACGTTTTAGAGCGGTTTGAGTGCTTTTCTGACAAAACTCTTTTTAGCTAAATACGTAGATTTTCAAACTTTTAAATAAATTTCTAGGCAATTGAAAATTATGGAAAAGTAAGCAAAATTTTATGATTTTCTTTTGGAGCTTACTCATTGGTGTATTTTATCTAAAAATAGTTTTCAGAAAATCATGAAAATGCTTAAATCGTCAAAAATGCAATAAAATCAAGTTTTTACATTTTGATATATATAATTATTTACATATTTTAAAAACCCTATTAAAAATCTATAAAATCAATATTTTTATAGAATATTTCATATTATTTCGAAAAATCATAAAAATAAAAGTTCAGAAAAATGTGCTAAAATCGTATTTTTTGCATATTTCGACGTTTAAGCGGTTTGAGTGCTTTTCTGACAAAACTCATTTTAGCTAAAATACGTGATTTTCAAACTTTTAAATAGAATTTCTAGGCAATTGAAATTATGGAAAAGTAACAAATTTTATGATTTTCTTTTAGGAAGCTTACTCATAGGTGTATTTTATCTAAAAAATAGTTTTCAGAAAATCCTTGAAAATGCCTAAATCTCAAAATCAATAAAATCAATTTTACATTTTTAATATAATATATTTACATATTTTTAAACTCATAAAATCTATAAAAATCAATATTTTTATAGAATATTATATTATTTTCGAAAAATCATAAAACATTAAAAAGCTCAGAAAAATGTGCTAAAATCGTATTTTATTGCATATTTCGACGTTTTGGTTTGAGTGCTTTCTGACAAAACTCATTTTTAGCTAAAATACAGTAGATTTTCAAACTTTTAAATAAATTTCTACGGCAATTGAAAATTATGGGAAAAGTAGCAAAATTTTATGATTTTCTTTTAGGAAGCTTACTCATAGGTGTATTTATCTAAAAAAATAGTTTTCAGAAAATCATGAAAATGCCTTAAATCGTCAAAAATGCAATAAAATCAAGTTTTTAGCATTTTTAATATATATAATTATTTAATTTTTAAAAACTCATTAAAAATCTATAAAATCAATATTTTTATAGAATATTTCATATTATTTTCGAAAATCATAAACATTAAAAAGCTCAGAAAATGTGCAAAATCGTATTTTATTGCATATTCGACGTTTAAGGTTTGAGTGCTTTCTGACAAACTCATTTAGCAAAATACGTAGATTTTCAAACTTTAAATAGAATTTCTACGGCAATTGAATATGGGAAGTAAGCAAAATTTTATGATTTTCTTTAGAAGCTTATATAGGTTATTTTATCTAAAATAGTTTTCAGAAAACTTGAAAATGCCAAATCGTCAAAATGCAATAAAATCAAGTTTAGCATTTTTAATATATTAATTATTTACATATTTTAAAAACTCCCATTAAAATCTATAAAATCAATATTTTTATAGAATATTTCATATTTTTTCGAAAATCATAAACATTAAAAGCCAGAAAATGTAAATCGTATTTTATTGCATATTTCGACGTTTAGAGCGTTTGAGGTTTTCGACAATCTTTTTTTTTTTTTTTTTTTTTTTTTTTTTTTTTTTTTTTTTTTTTTTTTTTTTTTTTTTTTTTTTTTTTTTTTTTTTTTTTTTTTTTTTTTTTTTTTTTTTTTTTTTTTTTTTTTTTTTTTTTTTTTTTTTTTTTTTTTTTTTTTTTTTTTTTTTTTTTTTTTTTTTTTTTTTTTTTTTTTTTTTTTTTTTTTTTTTTTTTTTTTTTTTTTTTTTTTTTTTTTTTTTTTTTTTTTTTTTTTTTTTTTTTTTTTTTTTTTTTTTTTTTTTTTTTTTTTTTTTTTTTTTTTTTTTTTTTTTTTTTTTTTTTTTTTTTTTTTTTTTTTTTTTTTTTTTTTTTTTTTTTTTTTTTTTTTTTTTTTTTTTTTTTTTTTTTTTTTTTTTTTTTTTTTTTTTTTTTTTTTTTTTTTTATTTTTTAGTTTAGTATTTTTAAAATTTAAATTAATTAATTAAATAATAAAATTATATTTATAAAATTTATATTTTCAAATTATAAATTTAAAATATTTTTATAAAATAAAAATAAGCTAAAATTAATTTTTTTTAAATATTAATTTATTTTAAAAATTTATAAAATATAAAATTAATAATTTTCGAAATGAAAATATTGAAAGTAAAATTTTATTTTTGAATTATTTTTAAATATTTCAAATTAATTTAAATTAAAATAAAAATTTAATTAAATTATATTTTTTTAAAATTTTAATTAAAATATTTTAAAATATTAATTTTTTAATTTCAAAAATTAAAATCAGAATTTGATATTCTGAAATTATTTTATTTTAAACGTTTAAATTTTAAAAAATCTATTTTAAATAAAATGTTTTAAACTTTTAAATAAATTTTAATAAAATTATGAAAGTATATATTTATAATTTTCTTTAGAAAATCTTGAATTTTTAAAAAATATTTTTAAAAAATTTTAATGCATTTTCAAAAATAATAAAATCAATTTTTAAATTTTTAAATTATAATATTAATTTTTAAATTCTTAAATTTTAAAAAATATTTTATAAAAAATTTCAAAATTCAAAATCTTTGCATAAAATATTTAAAAGTTTAGAATTTTTAAAATATTTTTAATATTA
>WNWK01035814.1:0-19544 GCA_009830355.1 Cherax destructor | reverse complement strand
TGACAGACCGGCACCAGCAAGAGGTACAGGGGTATTAGAGGTGTCCGAAGAGTTGTCCATTAACGAAGTATGGTCAGATCTAGGTGCGGTATCAAGAAGGGGCCCGGGGGTAGGTTCACGGATTAGGGCATCCATGGTTAGGTTACTTCTTTCTTTTTAAGAAAAAAAAGAAAGAATAAAAATAAAAAAGAATAAAAAAGGGGGAACGTGGAGGAATAGCTCCTAGAGGAATGAAAGGGCGTAAATCCCTCCACGCCCAAGAGGACCTCAACACCGCAAGTAGTGCAGATCCTGCATGGAACCCGTGCCATACCCTACCCTTCATGCCATTAACCCAGCAATCTGGGATAGCAACCTCACATCCACCGAGCCACCTCGGCGAACAAAAGAGGCGGCCGGATACCCGCCACAAAGCATACCTCCTTAGGCCACCACCCCAGAATCCGAAAGGTGGCCTCCAGAGATACACCCACCCGAAAGATACCCAAAGCCACCCCCGGGAGACCGAGAGGGATCGGACATCCCCAGGCGATCCAGATTCCACGGCAAACTACACCACTGCCAAGAACCTCAACGGAATGGGATTGGACCACGGTACCCTTCCCCCTACCTAGGAACTAGAATGCCTGGAGAGAAGCTCCCAGGGTAAAAATGGGAAGGAAATAAGGGAGGGATGAGGAGGAGGACGAAAGGGAAAAGGGAGGATGGGGAAGATGGGGAAGATGGGAAAGGGGAGGGGGGTAATTAGGTTCGGTCTGAGGAAGAAGACCACGAGATCCAATTCCTCAGACAGATAACCTCTTTACCGTGACAAGGAGCCCCCCTTAAAGGGGTGAGGATGTGGAAGAGTTGGTGGAGGACCACAATGAAGAGCTAACCACTACAGAGCTGCAAGAGCTTCACCTGCAACAGCAACAGACCACAGCTCAGGAAATTGCTTCAGAGGAGGAAGGGAGATTGAAGAAGTTGCTTTCACCCTGACAAAGCTGTTGCAGGCCATGTATGCGACATGTTCAATGACAATGTCTTGTCACATTTTAGGGACATTTTAAAGAACCGCCAGAAACAGACCTTTCTGGACAGTTATTTTGTAAGACAAGAGGTCCTCCTCCCATCTTCCACACATGAACAACTCTTCAATAAAGTTAAGTGTCATGGTTTTCCTGTTTAATTCTTCATATGTCATTGTTTTCTGTGTAATTAAATGTATATTTAATGTGTAAAAAATTTTTTTTGTTAATACTTTTGGGTGTTGCTCAAAGTGGCAAGAGAATACATGTACTGTATAAGCATTTATGTCTTAGATTTAACGAAGGAAACAAAGATATTAGACAAGTCATAACCTGTGGCCGTAATGAAGTGTTACTTTGTACACATAAAAAGAGGTAAACATAAGTTTGACTTAGTGAACGACTTGACTGAACGACTTACTGAATGACTTGACTGACTTACTGAATGACTTGACTGACTTACTGAATGACTTAAAGTTAGGACACTCGGTACAACCATTGACTTCAGTTCCAGAACCTCTATCCACTCTCTTCACAATCATCCACAAACTCCAGCACCCACAATTTATGGTAAATACTATTATTTCTATTACATTTGTAGTCTTAAGCAGTAAAAACAACATAAATCACAATAATGAACTACAATTACATATTCACTTTTATTTTTGTAAGATCTGTTGGTCTAAAAAAAACTTTGGCTTTTTGGGGACTCCCAGGAATGTAACCCTATTTTTCCAATAAGTTCTTTTAATTATCTAACACGATGTTTTCAGGAACGTAACTACCATGCTAAATGACTGTCTACTGTAGTAGTATGTCATTGATGTCAGCTAGGCCTGTATACTTTGTACATGTAGAAATAAAGATGATATTCTTTCAACAATGGCCAAAAAGAAAAACTAGTCTCTCTTTAAATTTAGTGGATCAGAATTCTTCCTCCGTAAGCCATGCGTGTTGTAAGACGCAACTAAAATGCTGGGAACATGGGGCTAGTAACCCCTTCTCCTGTATATATTACTAAATTTAAAAGGAGTAACAGCCTGGTTGATCAAGCTCTGATCCAACATGAGGCCTTGTCACAGACCGGGCCGCAGGGGCGTTGACCCCTGGAACTCTCTCCAGGTATAACCTGCTTTTTTGCTTGCATTCCAGGAAATACAAATAAAGGTACTCCAATCATTCTCAGTAATTTAGGTGCTTTACCGTACTTGTGTGTCCAGTGAAGGTTCTCTGTACAATCCCTTCAAATGATATAGCAAACCCTTGAGTAAAAAATCTACTGTATAAAATACACTGACTTCATAAAGCTTAGAGTGCTATTTTATAACAGTACTGAAGTGCCATATTTAGCTATTTAACAGTATTCTGATTCAAGACACTTGGACAATCACCTCAATTACTGCATTATATGGAGAGTTTTCTGCTCTGACATATAACTATGAAGGAATAAGGCATTTGTGAATCATGTACATTGCAGTAAGTAATTGCAGAGAAGCTTCACTTAGGAAGAGAAGGCAAGATTCTAGGAAGAGACCGTTATTCAAACACCATAATGAAAAACTACAACTGATAAAAACAAAGAAATACAAAAGCATACAAATACTACAGATTAAATCCAATGCCAAAGAAAAATATTCTATTACAAGAAATAACTATCTTCAGGTGAGGAGGGAAGCAGACTGCATCAGAAGACTGATATCAAAGGATTGTCAACACTGATTACATGATTTTTAAAAATATTTTTAATTACATTGTATTTAGGTGGAAGCACTAAACTCATATCAGTCATACAGCACTTAGGGAAATGGGCAGCTATCAGGTTTGATCCAAGTAAGGGAAGGACAGGTCAAACTCCATACATTACGAGTCCTTCACTAGCATCATGGTACAGTTGACCCTTGAACAATACGGGGCTTAGGGGCGCTGATCCCTTGAGATGAATACTGAAGAAAGGGAGGGAAAACAGGAAATCAATGTCAGGTAAAGAGCTCAACAGAAGAATCATTTACAAACAAGAACAGGCAAATACCAGAAAGTTGGAGGATGAACTAAACAGAAATAAGTATTAAACAAACAAAATAAAGAGGGCACTCCTCATTAAACTTCATACATCAATAAAAATAATAAAATTACTTCCACAGTATTACTTGACTATTACATATATCATGAAGGTTGATGTGATTATGGAAAGTGAGCCTTGAAAAAGAATTTTGCCATACTGGGATTTAAGAATGAAGACAAAGTATCAAGGATGAATAAGAAGCACATTTACAATTTGTGAGGAAGACAATGCATAATTTGCTTGTTTAATTGTAGAAAATTCTACAATTTTGCAATTAAACATACCAATGAAAGCACTGAAGGTACGTGTCAAAAACAAATTTCTGGTCTGCAGTCCAAGATAAGACCTCAGGGGTATTAAGTGATGCAGTTGTCTCCGTTCCAAATTGTCCACTAAACACTGGAGGTATTTGAGAGTTCAACAGCTGGTCACAGGAAAATGAGTCTCTGAAATAAAAACATTTATAGTATGCACAAGCATTAAAATCTAAATATATATTATCACTAAAAAAGATTATTTCTAATGATCTCTGTATTATTAGTTATATCTTGGGGCCTCATTTGTTGCAGTGTACCACATGTTTTATGTACATTACTGGTTGCTTGCATAAATATCCAGGAATGTATGTACAATCACATCCTACACATTCATTCTCAATTACAAGTTGCTAAAATAAATATAAAAGTGAAGTGAGAATGCAGAAAACTGGTCATGACAGGAAAGCACACAGGATGGTTAGTTACAATAGCACATAATGAAATAGTATAAATATAATCGTGATAACTATAGATACAAGTCAACAGTTTTTGTGGATGCTAGTGTAGGACAAAGAACAAGACTGAAAATGAGAAACAGTAATCCATTTTCCCCTTCAGATACATCCTCAAACTATAGTCATACCTCGGTTAACGATGCTGTCAGTTAACGATATTTTTGGTTAACGATATTTTTGACGTAAAAAAAATGATTGCGGTTAACGATGTTTGCTTCGGTTAACGACATTCGTACCGGACGTGTCCGCGTGGCGCCCAGCTGAGCGCGCACTCCAGGGAGCATCAGTGTGCTATTGTTTACAAGTGAGAGCAACCACCACCCACGCATTCATACCAGTATATTGTCATTATTCCACTGTTTTTAGTGCTTGCAACTGCTAAATAAGCTACCGTGGGTAGCATTCATGCAGTGAGTGTAGCATTCATGCAGTGAGTGTAGCATTCATGCAGGGAGTGTAGCATTCATGCAGGGAGTGTAGCATTCATGCAGGGAGTGTAGCATTCATGCAGGGAGTGTAGCATTCATGCAGGGAGTGTAGCATTCATGCAGGGAGTGTAGCAGGCATGCAGGGAGTGTAGCAGGCATGCAGGGAGTGTAGCAGGCATGCAGGGAGTGTAGCAGGCATGCAGGAGTGTAGCAGGCATGCAGGGAGTGTAGCAGGCATGCAGGGAGTGTAGCAGGCATGCAGGGAGTGTAGCAGGCATGCAGGGAGTGTAGCAGGCATGCAGGAGTGTAGCAGGCATGCAGGGAGTGTACAGCAGGCATGCAGGGAGTGTAGCAGGCATGCAGGGAGTGTAGCAGGCATGCAGGGAGTGTAGCAGGCATGCAGGGAGTGTAGCAGGCATGCAGGGAGTGTAGCAGGCATGCAGGGAGTGTAGCAGGCATGCAGGGAGTGTAGCAGGCATGCAGGAGTGTAGCAGGCATGCAGGGAGTGTAGCAGGCATGCAGGGAGTGTAGCAGGCATGCAGGGAGTGTAGCAGGCATGCAGGGAGTGTAGCAGGCATGCAGGGAGTGTAGCAGGCATGCAGGGAGTGTAGCAGGCATGCAGGGAGTGTAGCAGGCATGCAGGGAGTGTAGCAGGCATGCAGGGAGTGTAGCAGGCATGCAGGGAGTGTAGCAGGCATGCAGGGAGTGTAGCAGGCATGCAGGGAGTGTAGCAGGCATGCAGGGAGTGTAGCAGGCATGCAGGAGTGTAGCAGGCATGCAGGGAGTGTAGCAGGCATGCAGGGAGTGTAGCAGGCATGCAGGGAGTGTAGCAGGCATGCAGGGAGTGTAGCAGGCATGCAGGGAGTGTAGCAGGCATGCAGGGAGTGTAGCAGGCATGCAGGGAGGCTGAGTGGGGGGGCAGGCATGCAGGAGTGAGCAGGCTTGCAGGGAGTGTAGCAGGCATGCAGGGAGTGTAGCAGGCATGCAGGGAGTGTAGCAGGCATGCAGGGAGTGTAGCAGGCATGAAGGGAGTGTAGCAGTCATGAAGGGAGTGTAGCAGTCATGAAGGGAGTGTAGCAGTCATGCAGGGAGTGAAGCAGGGATGCAGGGAGTGTAGCACTCATGCACGGAGTGTAGCATTCAAAGAAAAAGGCCAGTAACCCCAGAAAAGAACTTGGTACCTGCAGTGTTAATGGAAGGGGATTCCCCTTCCAAACACTAGCATACTATACTCCATCCTTTCCCCTCCTCCCGTCCTCCACACATCAACAACTCTTCAATAAATGTAAGTGACATGTTATTGTACAATATTTACATGTGTATTTATTTATTGTTCATTAAATTGTGTATTATTTAATGTCAAAAAGTTCTAAAAAATATTTTATTTAACTACTTTTGAAAGTCTTGGACTGATTAATTTTATTTCCATTATTTCTTATGGGGAAAATTGATTCGGTTAACGATTGTTTCGGTTAAAGATATGCCCTCTCTGACGGATTAATATCGTTAACCGAGGTATGACTGTAATTGCATATACATATTTCTTGCTTTAATATCAAATTCTTTAATGAATTTACAGTTCCCACAAATTCTCTTCTGGAGTTGAAGTGAGGCAAGAAGTAACTACCAATGCAGACAGCTTCGCAAATATACTGTGTATTTTATATTACGTATACTGCCAATACATGCAGTATGCCTGTGCCTTCAAAAATTGAAAATGAAAATGAAAATCTTTCTTTCCTTGTAAAGCTTACAATGTGTGGTTTACATGTTATAAAATATTAATTACTGTATAAAGAAGGTCACTAGCATGCCTAGGCATTTTGGAAAGAGTAATACAAATTCTTACTCTATATTGATATAGGTTATGGAGCAGTACACTTGAACATACATTATGAATATATATTCATTAGGTACATACACAATTAGAGTCTGCCAAGTCTTTTTTTTTTTTTTTTGCATTTGGAAAGACTTTAGTGTACATGTTTGTTACCATAAATAAAATCTCTCAACTAAGATTAAATTGGTTTATGATAATTTGATTATCCCTAAAATAAATTAGTCCAAAGAAAAAAATAATTACTTCCTGGATTACATTGAAAGACTATGGAGAAAATTCTACAGGAGGGGTGTATCGGGCCCCCTTCAGTCCTTTCAACTGAGGGGCCCAGCCCTCTCAGAGGGCAGTGGCCTCTTGTTTGCTACTGCATCAAGTAATTTGAAACAGATGCTTTACCAGCATGTACGAGTCACTAGACACGCCACTTCCTTGTAAGATACGTCACGGCTGACCACTGTTGCAACTAGGATGGGTTAATGAGAGAATCGATCTCTTACAGCAGTTTCTCAATATCTCCTAAAACTGGTCATCTTTCTTCAGTATCACACACGCTTGTTTGCATACAAGGCTTTCCATCTCCTCTCTGTTTAGTATTTTTCCTCCCGGCAGTCATCGTACATAAGAACACGAAAAGCCTCTATTTTTACAATTGCCTTGAACACGTAAGGAAAATTAAGAAAATCCTGCACCCACTTTAGTACCATGTTAAAGATAGCATACACAGTCGTCTAAGCCCAGACATCAAGAAATAAAGCATTCTGCATTGCTTCCTGTAGAAGTTTGGCAAGCAATAGAAACATGCTTGATCGACACTTCTTTTGTGTGTCGGGTGATGCCCAGGGCATGCCAGGGCAGCAGAGGGCTTAAGAATTATGAAGCAACAGCTGTATTCAGAATTTTATGTTTACAGTCATCACAGATATCAATATAAGTGTACTTTGCTTTGGATATGTGCAAGATAAAGTAGTTTTCATGTGGTTAGCTACCGGTTGGGTGAGTAAGGAAGATATGATGTTCTTTAACGGTGCTTTTGAAAGCAGTGTCAACAGCAAAGAGCAACTGACAACTCCCACTGTGTTACATTCTTTATCCCCACACCTGCAGTAAGAATTATCATAATCCAATGCTAGATAACACCCCCCTCCCCCCCACTCTTCAAACACCTAAACCTACTCACTAAAAGTAGGTTGCAGCTACTACTGTGCAACCTACATTTACAGAACCATGAATTATAATATTAATCCTGAACTAAAATACCTTCTTGATAGTTGCAACAGGACCCATACCTGGAGAGAATTCCAGAGGTCAACGCCCCCGCGGCCCGGTCCGTGACCAGGCCTCCTGTTGGACCAGAGCCTGATCAACCAGGCTGTTACTGCTGGCCGCACGCAGTCCAACGTACGAACCACAGCCCGGCTGGTCAGGTACCGACTTTAGGTGCCTGTCCAGTGCCTGCTTGAAGACAGCCAGACATAATACCAGACAAAAATCTCTGACATTCATGTCTGGCTAAATTTCTTCAAAAACTCAATGTACATAAAAGGGCCTAAAATCTGGAACTCCTGCCCAAAAATTCTAGAACCACAGACTCAACCAGCATTTTTTCAAAACCACCATTAAAAAACACCATCTCCCTAACACACCCCCATCATCATCATCTATGTGAAAAGAACACATGCTATTTTCTGTATCATGAACACACCCAAAACAAAATAGACACTTACACTCACCCAAATGAATAAACAAAATTCCTAATAGTTATTGCCTAATTAATCTTAAGTTAGAAACAGTGCATCATGCTGAGATAAAACCATTCCCATTACTAAATTTACTAATGTAATACTCAGTGACGGCTCGTCCATAGGAACTGCAGAACCCCCAGATGCTCACTGCCAGACGTATGACTTTCTCAACCTTACGCTAAAATAATTTGCGACTGACAAATATATTACAGGAAAAATCTGTTGTATGTTGTTTTCAATGTATTTATAAGTTTGATGTAGTACAATAGTACGTATAGGTATTACTGGCGCTACGAGGAGGGGAGAAGGAGGGAGGGAGGGAGGGAGAAGAAAGAAACTTTTACTGTACAAGATGTGGTTGCAAAGGGGCTCCAATAACAGTTCAAGTTTCATTGCTCCAAAAAATGTAAGTCCGCCACTGACTAAGGGCAATAGTACATACACACAAATACGTAAGTGTATATTTCAAAATTATATACCCAGAATTTACTTCAGCCGATGTTCAGGTGAAATGCAATCTTACTATCTCTTGTACAGTCTATAGATTGCAACAAACCACCCACCCATCTATGACAACATAGGTGTGATCAATTTAATTTTAAACGAGTTCTTGCTAAATGACAAGTTTTACCTATTCGGCACAACATATTTACATATACAGTAGACCGTCATTTAGCAAGAGATTATGTTACACGTTACGGGTATTGCACGATTGAAGAATTGCGACACATCATTATCTAACATGACGTAAGAATATTACACGGTTCACGGGAGTGGAAAAATTTTTGAACGCATGGTAGCCCACGGTGGGTTAAACCATTGAGTCAGTGGGGGTCCTACTGAGGGTGGCTATGAGCCACATCAAGTGTTTTCTGGAAGAAAATGCCAACACAAACTTATATCAGTCAGCAAGAGAAAAGTGCACCAGGCTTCAAGACAGCAAAGGATCGCTTCACCTTGCTCCTTTTCGGTAATGCATCAGGTGATTTCAAGTGTAAGCCCAATCCTCGTGCTTAGAGGAAAAGGGAATTTGTTTTTCCTTCCCGCAAACTAAGTTTATTCAGATACATGGGGCCAGGAGCAAAGTATCGACCCCTGCAACCACAATTAGGTAAGTACAGTTACATTGATTATCATACATAGCAGCATATGTGTAGAGAACCTAGGATAACCCAAAAAAAGTCAGACTAAGGAAATAAGTCACTGACTTTTTTGGGTTATCCTAGGTTCTCTACACATATGCTGCTATGTATGATAATCTTCAAATTGTATCTGTGTATACCTGAATAAACTTACAGTTTGCGGGAAGGAAAAACAAATAACCATTCCCACAAGCAGCCTTGCTGTTGTTCAGCGGGGGACACCACCGACCATCCCCAGCTACCCTGGACACCACCATACCAGCATTCGTACGTATTTCATACGCATAAAAAAAAAAGTCCTCAGAGAGTGAATTGTGTTTTGATCTTTAAATTAATATATCTTGTATCTGCCAAGCAATCAAAGTGTTGCTCAAAGTGGCAAGAAAAGGTATAAGCATTTAAGTCTTAGAATTAACGAAGAAAAAGATATTAGACAAGACATAACCCGTGGCTGTAATGAAGTGTTACTTTGTACACATAAAAAGAGGTAAACATAAGTTTGTGTGACTGACTGAATGACTTGACTGACTGACTGAATGACTTGACTTGACTGACTGACTGAATGACTTGACTTGACTGACTGACTGACTGAATGACTTGACTTGACTGACTGACTGAATGACTTGACTTGACTGACTGAATGATGACTTGACTGACTGACTGAATGACTTGACTTGACTGACTGACTGAATGACTTGACTTGACTGACTGACTGAATGACTTGACTGACTGACTGACTGAATGACTTGACTTGACTGACTGACTGAATGACTTGACTGACTGACTGACTGAATGACTTGACTTGACTGACTGACTGAATGACTTGACTGACTGACTGAATGACTTGACTTGACTGACTGACTGAATGACTTGACTGACTGACTGAATGACTTGACTGACTGACTGAATGACTTGACTGACTGACTGACTTGACTGACTGACTGACTGAATGACTTGACTTGACTGACTGAATGACTTGACTTGACTGACTGACTGAATGACTTGACTGACTGACTGACTGAATGACTTGACTGACTGACTGACTTGACTGACTGACTGACTGACTTGACTGACTGGACTTGACTGACTGAATGACTTGACTTGACTGACTGACATGATGACTTGGACTGACTGACTGAATGACTTGCGACTTGACTGAATGACTTGACTGACTGACTGACTGTGACTTGACTGACTGACTGACTGAATGACTTGACTTGACTGACTGACTGACGATGACTTGACTTGACTGACTGACTGACTGAATGGACTGACTGAATGACTTGACTGACTGACTGATGACTTGACTGACTGACTGACTGACTGACGATGACTTGACTGACTGACTGAATGATGACTAGACTGACTAAAAGACTTGACTGACTGACTGAATGAATGACTTGACTGACTGACTGAATGAATGACTTGACTGACTGACTGAATGAATGACTTGACTGACTGACTGAATGAATGACTTGACTGACTGACTGAATGAATGACTTGACTGACTGACTGAATGAATGACTTGACTGACTGAATGACTTGACTGACTGAATGACTTGACTGACTGAATGATATAAAGTTAGACACTCAGTACAACCATCGACTTCAGTACCAGAACCTCTACCATCCACCTCAGCCCAGTAGGGCCACAGCATAACTCTCCACTCTCTTCACAATCATCCACAAACACCAGCACCCACAATTTAAGGTAAATACTATTATTTCTGTTACATTTGTAGTCTTAAGCAGTAAAAACAACATAATACATCACAATAATGAACTACAATTACATATTCACTTTTATTTTTGTAAGATCTGTTGGTCTAAAAAAAACTCTTTGGCTTTTTGGAGACTCCCAGGAACGTAACCCTATTTTCCCATAAGTTATGTTAATTATTTAACACAAAATTATCTAACACGACTTTTTCAGGAACGTAATTATCGTGCTAAATGACGGTCTACTGTATTCAATCATTGGACATGTTCCTAGTACTGTAGCAATCTGTGGAACACTGAAACATGGTGTTATATAACGAGTGTCTGCGTTTTTGTGGGCGTTTTGTCGTTTGTGTACACACAAAACATCTCTTCTGAGCCCATTTCTTCTTAGGTGGAAGGGTATTTTGTGATCAGATCGTGGGTAGTTTTGTATTGCAGGTGTTGTGACCTGGTACGTACTTGAATATTTGTTTGATGACAAACAAACCTCGGCATATGGTGGTTTGTTTCCGGTCTTGATCTTATACATATTATATGCATTAAGTATGGAAGTGTCCACAAAATGAAAAATGTTTCAAGTGCCATTTATAACTCTTGCAAACACAATGTGCAAACCCAATATGCATGACACATTTGTCCAGTAAACGCATAATGAGGGTCTAGTCCATCACAGCTGGTGGTCTTACAATGAGTTCATTGGTCTCTCTTTTGCCTGTCACTGTCTGCCATTTTGTTATGGTGAACTGATGTCAACAATGTGACATCTCGTTTGTCATGCAACGATGTCATTAGCAGCAAACACCTGCACTTCATCACTACGAGTGCCTGCGTTGAACCTGGGCATATGCTTACGATTTGCACTCGCACGTCTGTCATGTTCTCTTGCAAGAAATCACTGAGTAAGGGGGATTGTGTACCAATTATCAATATTATTATTATTATAATCAAAAGAAGCGCTAAACCACAAGGGTTATACAGCGCGGCAGGGAGAATAGATTGTAAGCGGGAGATGGATGATTAGTAGGGTATGGAGTGCAGCAGGACAGTGGATAGTGCAGGGATAGAGGGTAACAAGAGATCTAGGTAGAAGGGACTGAGGGAGGTGCTAGAGGTATAATCTTCAGAGTTTGTGTAGTAAGTCAGTTTCTGTCAAAAAGTCAACGAGAGAGTCAGGATTAAAGGAGGGTCCATCAGCAAGAAGGGAAGGTAAAGAAAGGGCCGCAGAGCGAAGAAGCCGTTGGAGGTAAATTCTGCGTGCTCGTTGATAAAGTGGACAGTCCAACAGAATATGTCGAACAGACACTGGAACCTGACAATGCTCACAGAGAGGGGGAGGGAGCCTCTCCATGAGATACCCGTGCGTAAGACGAGTGTAGCCAATGCGAAGACGGGAGAGAGTGGTCTCCCAACCTCGACATTGGTGACAAGAAGGCCAGAAACCTATACTCGGTTTAATAGAATGAAGTTTGTTATTTAGCAGGTCAGACCAGCGTTTTTGCCAACGGGTGCGAAGGTGGGTAGCAATGACCGAAAAATAGTCCGTAAAAGGAACACCTCTATATGAAACTGGAAGGTCATGTACTGCTGACCGCGCAGCAGTGTCTGCCTGTTCATTGCCCTGTACGTCAACATGACCAGGGACCCAACAAAAAAAACAATATCTTTGTGCTTGCTAGAGATACGGCATAACCAAAGTTGGATACGAAGAACTAGGGGTGAGGTGTATTAATTTTATGGATAGCCTGTAAAGCACTAAGGGAGTCTGAAACGACCACAAATGGTGATACAGGCATAATGCAATACGGATAAATGCCACAAGATTTTTTTTTTTTTTTTTTTTTAACACATCGGCCGATTCCCACCAAGGCAGGGTGGCCCGAAAAAGAAAAACTTTCATCATCATTCACTCCATCACTGTCTTGCCAGAAGGGTGCTTTACACTACAGTTATAAAACTGCAACATTAACACCCCTCCTTCAGAGTGCCGGCACTGTACTTCCCATCTCCAGAACTCAAGTCCGGCCTGCCGGTTTCCCTGAATCCCTTCATAAATGTTACTTTGCTCACACTCCAACAGCACGTCAAGTATTAAAAACCATATGCCTCCATTCACTCCTATCAAATACGCTCACACATGCTTGCTGGAAGTCCAAGCCCCTCGCACACAAAACTTCCTTTACCCCTCCCTCCAACCTTTCCTAGGCCGACCCCTACCCCGCCTTCCCTCCACTACAGATTTATACACTCTCGAAGTCACTCTGTCTCGTTCCATTCTCTACATGTCCAAACCACCTCAACAACCCCTCCTCAGCTCTCTGAACAATCGTTTTGGTAATCCCGCACCTCCTCCTAATTTCCAAACTCCGAATTCTCTGCATTATATTCACACCACACATTGACCTCAGACATGACATCTCCACTGCCTCCAGCCTTCTCCTCGTTGCAACATTCATCACCCATGCTTCACACCCATATAAGAGCGTTGGTATAACTATACTCTCATACATTCCCTCTTTACTTCCATGGACAAGGTTCTTTGTCTCCACAGACTCAGTGCTCCACTCACCCTTTTCCCCTCATCAATTCTATGATTCACCTCATCCTTCATAGACCCATCCGCCGACATGTCCACTCCCAAATATCTGAATACATTCACCTCCTCCATACTCTCTCCCTCCAATCTGATATCCAATCTTTCGTCACCTATTCTTTTGTTATCCTCATCACCTTACTCTTTCCTATATTCACTTTCAATTTTCTTCTTTTACACACCCTACCAAATTCATCCACCAACCTCTGCAGCTTCTCTTCAGAATCTCCCAAAAGCACAGTGTCATCAGCAAAAAGCAACTGTGACAACTCCCACTTTGTATTTGCTTCTTTATCTTTTAGCCCAACACCTCTTGCCAAGACCATCGCATTCACTTCTCTTACAACCCCATCTATAAATATATTGAACAACCACGGTGACATCACACATCCTTGTCTAAGGCCCACTTTTACTGGGAAATAGTCCCTTCCCTCCTACACACTCTAACCTGAGCCTCACTATCCTCATAAAAACTCTTCACTGCTTTCAGTAACCTTCCTCCTATTCCATACACCTGCAACATCTGCCACATTGCCCCCTATCTACCCTATCATACGCCTTTTCCAAATCCATAAATGCCACAAAAACATCTTTACCCTTATCCAAATACTGTTCACCTATATGTTTCACTGTAAACACTTGGTCTACACACCCCTACCTTTCCTAAAGCCCCTTGTTCATCTGCTATCCTGCTTTCTGTTTTACTCTTAATTCTTTCAATAATAACTCTACCATACACTTTACCAGGTACACTCAACAGACTTATTCCCCTATAATTTTTGCACTCTCTTTTGTCCCCTTTGCCTTTATACAAAGGAACAATACACGCTCTCTGCCAATCCCTAGGTACCTTACCCTCTTCCATACATTTATTAAATAATAGCACCAACCACTCCAAAATTATATCCCCACCTGCTTTTAACATTTCTATCTTTATCCCATCAATCCCAGCTGCCTTACCCCCTTTCATTCTACCCACTGCCTCACGAACTTCCCCAACACCCACAACTGGCTCTTCCACACTCCTACAAGATGTTATTCCTCCTTGCCCTACACACGAAATCACAGCTTCCCTGTCTTCATCAACATTTAACAAATCCTCAAAATATTCTCTCCATCTTCCCGATACCTCTAACTCTCCATTTAATAACTCTCCTCTCCTATTTTTAACTGTCAAATCCATTTGTTCTCTAGGCTTCCTCAACTTATTAATCTCATTCCAAAACTTTTTCTTATTTTCAACAAAATTTGCTGATAACATCTCACCCACTCTCTCATCTGCTCTCTTTTACATTGCTTCACCACTCTTTAACCTCTTTTTTTCTCTCCATATACTCTTCCCTCCTTGCATCACTTCTACTTTGTAAAAACCTCTCATATGCTAACTTTTTCCCCCTTACTACTCTCTTTACATCATCATTCCACCAATCGCTCCTCTTCCCTCCTGCACCCACTCGCCTGTAACCACAAACTTCTGCTGAACACTCTAACACTACATTTTTAAATCTACCCCATACATTTTCGACCCCATTGCCTACACTCTCACTAGCCCATCTATCCTCCAATAGTTGTTTATATCTTACCCTAACTGCCTCCTCTTTTAGTTTATAAACCTTCACCTCTCTTTTACTTACTGATTCTATTTTCCTTGTATCCCATCTACCTTTTACTCCCACTGTAGCTATAACTAAAAAGTGATCTGATATATCTGTAGCCCCTCTATAAACATGTACATCCTGAAGTCTACTCAACAGTCTTTTATCTACCAATACATAGTCCAACAAACTACTGTCATTACGCCCTACATCATATCTTGTATACTTATTTATCCTCTTTTTCTTAAAATATGTATTACCTATAACTAAACCCCTTTCTATACAAAGTTCAATCAAAGGGCTCCCATTATCATTTACACCTGGCACCCCAAACTTACCTACTACATACAATTCAGCCGTAAATATGCTAGCCGAGGGTAATAGATGCCCTCGCACGACGCTGTCTGGAAACACTGCTGCGAATCCGATGCCGTCAGACGACTTTGAACCATCGGTGTACACTGCGATGGCATGGTTATGAGAATGGAAGTGGTCTAGAAAAAAAGAGTGAGAAGCCGCCGTAGGTAGGCGGGCTTTCGCGCAAGGTAGAGGAATAGAACAGACACTGACAGCAGGAACTTCCCAAGGGGGTAGGGGAAAGGGAGATGTCACATGAACATATAGAGGTGGTAGCTAAAGGGAAGACAGGAGTGAATGTAGACGAAGAGAAAAGGGACGAAGCAGGGGCGACGAACAAATAAAGAGCGTCTACTAACATCTGTAACAATCCAATACATGGAAGGATTGTGGAGGTCCAATTATATATGTGTGTGTACTCGCCTAATTGTACTCACCTAATTGTGGTTGCAGGGGTCGAGACAACTCCTGGCCCCGCCTCTTCGGTGTCCACTACTGGGTCTCTGCTCTCCCTGCTCCATGAGCTTTATCATACCTTGTCTTAAAACTATGTATGGTTCCCGCCTCCACTATATCGTTCGCTAGACTATTCCACTTCCTAACTACTCGCGCGTGCGTGTGTGTGTGTGTGTGTGTCACTGATTATAATGCGAAAATCTCGTCCAGCTCCTCAGAGCTGGGGCGCGTGCCCAAAATACAGCATGCATTACCCCTCTGAACAGCAGTGCTGAGTTGCTGGAACAGAAAATAGCTGCCCTGGGATCCCTAGTTACCCTGTTGAGTCTTTTGCCCAGCTCCTTGAGGAACTTAGATGCACTCTTTCCCCATGAGCCAAGGGTCTCCGAGCCTATGGGAACAAACATATAATGATGGGCAAGTTCTCCATATTTTCTCGACTTTTGGGACTCTCTGAAGATGGCATTTGCCCCTCCTTCCTCCCTGGTGTATTGGAGATAGGTATCAGCCAAGGTAGATGCACATGTGTAGTCCCACACCACCTGCTTGCAGTCTGTCCAGGCTTGAAGGGTGATACCATCTGGATGCTTTTGGCTGCCATCAGATTGCATAGTTGGGGTGGCTCCCTTACTGCTGGGCATCCGGCTGTTGTGAGGCTCCTCTTGATAATGTTATTAACCACTTCATGTCTTGCAATTTTTCCCTCGGATTTAAGACACACAAGACCATGGTACCCGAA
Organism: Cherax destructor; assembly: GCA_009830355.1. Classification (NCBI taxonomy): domain Eukaryota; kingdom Metazoa; phylum Arthropoda; class Malacostraca; order Decapoda; family Parastacidae; genus Cherax; species Cherax destructor. The sequence goes on along the minus strand of WNWK01035814.1, from coordinate 3,089 downwards.
TCGGTCTGCTGCTTCACTGCCACAAATACACATGTGGTCTGTGGGTCGAGGAGTGTGCCAAGGCTGGAGTTGGGAACAGCCAACAGAAAGTCCCCCTGCATGAGGAGCTCTCACTGCAAGGAGGCAGGCTCTATCCTTCCCTGACACACACTGAAGCATTGCTGAGGCTATATTCTTTATTATTGGGCCATCCCAGTGTGACTGTTTGTAGTTGTTGGGGGGAGCAGGCCTGGTTTCAGAGCCCGTTAGATCATCCCAGATCCTGGCTCCGTCGACGAACTTTTGGTCATGGATTCCAATCTTGTCCCTAAGATGTTCAGGGAGAATCGCTGCAACAAGGCCTCTGGATGCAATGAATGAAGACAGGAAAGCAGGTAGAGCAATCTGAGATGACTTGCAGATGCCAATGCCTCCTAGTCTGACTGGGAGTGTAGCTTGGTCCCACTGCCTATCTTCTAGAGTAAGGTTAAGTACTTTAGTAAAGATCTGCCTCAGGATACTCTCATATTCGTGCAGTATAGGGTTATCATATGAAGGAGCACATCTTAGGAAATATGTCAACCTATGTCAAGCATTTTGTGAGAAGGTACAAGGCATCATGGGTGTCAAGATTGCCTATTCGTTGTTCCATTCTCCTCAATTCTTCCAGTTTCTTCCTGAGAATTGTGTCAATGGCATGGCTTCCCAGAGGTGCTCCAAGCAAGACACTATTTGTAGGGGCAATGACTGTTGCTCCTGGTAGTTTTGATATCACTGCATCTATCACTTGTTGATTAACTGAGATGATTTCACATTTGGATGGATTCAGGATGAGACCCATTTCTTGTCCCCATGTCATGACCTGTGTAAGATCATCTAGAAGGGACTCCTTTGTACCTGCTAGTGTGCCATCATCCAGGAACCAGATGTTTAGCTCACTGGTCAGTCTGACCGATTTCCTTAACTGCTATACAGAAGAAATGGTGCGAGAGGGTCCCGTGCTGGACACCCTCTGATGATGTGATTTCATGCTCTCCAAACAGGAGCATTGATTCCTTGCTATATCCAGCTGAACAAAAGGGAAGAGACCTGGGAAATGTTCTTGTACAGCTGCTAATACCATGTCTCTTTTCAGGAGATTAAATGCATTCTTGAAATCTAATTTAACCACTGCATTGTCCTCAGGCAGGTTGTCGATATATGCCCTTGTTGCATGAACCGCTTCTTCACTTCCTTGAGAGACCCCAAAGCCAAGCTGGTTTGGTTGAAGCATGATGGCCGCCTCTGTGCGAATAATTCTGACAGCAGCTTTCGAACGAGGTGGCGAAACATGTTGCCCACTGCAATTGGCTTAATTCCTCCATCCTTCTTAAGGGCACAAAGTGATGCACCAAAAAGAAAGGTTTAATTTCGTCAGGAATCAGACCAGCCAAGGAATTGTTGACGAACCTTGTGATCTCTGAAAGCAGTGTCTCCCAATCTCCCGATAACTGGATTAACCATTTCCTTTAAATGTTGTGGCCTTTTCCAGTGTAACCCCCAGCAGAGCCGGACGGGAATGACATTATTGCTTTGTAAATGTCCGAGTCTTGCACAATCAGTGGTTTCACAGTGGGGACAGGTGTTGGAACTGTTGGTGCCCCTGGTTTCCCTGGCAGGGTGCTTTCCTCTAAGTGCTTCAGCAGTGTCAGCATCCTGGGGGCAACTGTATCTTCACTGGTGATAATTCTTAACCACAAAAACAGTACAAAAATTAAAAACAAAAATACACTAAAAATGTAAAAACAAAAATACCGCAATAAACGGAAAAACCAACATACAAGTTTTTCGAGATACGAGCTGTCACTCGGTCGATTTTTGCTCTGAGTTATGAGCTAAAATCCGAGTTTCAAGCGAACTTCCCCTCAACCCACAACCTGCACACCTTGCTTGTGTTTATCTATGATTTCATGCTTTAATTCTATGGATATCATCCTCTTTTCTTCTCAGCACTGTCCTTTGCACTTGTATATGAGGTAAAGTAAAGGGCTGATACCACTGCCTAGAGCACCCTTATATCAATAAGTCAAGTAGATGAGGTTTCCCCTTGGTGAAGACATATTGGTGTCTTCTGTTAAGGTAGGACTTTAGCTATTGAAGAGCATCACCTCTTATTCCTTAATGTTCTAGTTTAAGATGTATGATGTTGTGGTCTGCAGTATCGAAAGCAGACCAGTGGATACTCTTTCTCAAGAGTTGCATAAAGTATTTCTAGCATTGTTATACAGTGGTACCTGTACTTACGAGCAGTTCCCACCTCGAACAATTATGTAATTGTATTTTTGTAGGTGCTTTTGTAAGTGTATTTTGGGGGTCTGAAATGGATTAATCTAATTTTCATTATTTATGGGAAAAAATTCCTTCGGTATCGGCACTTGAATAGCCGTCTGGAACAATTAAGCTCGTAACTGGAGGTACCACTGTAATTGCATTGTTTGTATTTTCTCTTGGCCTGAAACCAAACTGAAAGGGGTTGAGTATATTGTGTGCAATATACTCCTTTGATATTACCTTTGAAGAGTTTCGAGAGTTTATCTACTCTCTGAGCCTGGCCATGGGCCAGGCTCGTCTGGTGCTTGCCTGGTCAACCAGGCTGTTGCTGCTGGAGGCCCGCTGCCCCACATATCCATCAGCCTGGTTGATCTGGCACCTGGTGAAGATACTTGTCCAGTTTCCTCTTGAAAGCTTCTACACTGGTTCCAGCCGTGTTCCGGATTTCTTCTGGTAAGATGTTGAATAGTCTGGGACCCTGGATGTTAATACAGTGCTCCCTTATTGTCCCCACTGCACCCTTGCTCTGCACTGGGTTTATTTTACACTTCCTCCCATATCTCTCACTCCAGTATGTTATGGCAGTGTGCAGATTTGGGACCAGGCCCTCAAGTACTTTCCAGGTATATATTATCATGGATCTCTCTCCTCCGCTCCAATGAATACATGTTCAAGACTTGAAGGCGTTCCCAATAATTTAGGTGTTTCAATGGCTCAATGTGAGCCGTAAACAATCTCTGTATTTGTTGCAGCTCTGATATCTCTCCTGCTCTGAATGGGGCCGTCAACACTGAGCAATA
>WNWK01035813.1:0-19545 GCA_009830355.1 Cherax destructor | reverse complement strand
GTATCACAGTGGGCGCCTGTGACGAGCGGTGTACCGCAGGGTTCAGTCCTAGGACCAGTGTTATTCTTGGTATATGTAAATGACATGACGGACGGGATAGACTCAGAAGTGTCTCTATTCGCGGATGATGTGAAAATAATGAGGAGAATCACATCGGAAGAGGACCAGGCAGGGCTGCAAACAGACCTGGACAAGCTCGACATCTGGTCTAGCAATTGGCTTCTCGAATTCAATCCCTCCAAATGCAAAGTCATGAGGATCGGAGAAGGGCAAAGAAGACCGCTGACAGAGTACAAGCTAGGCGGACAAAGGCTACAAACCTCGGCAAAGGAGAAAGACCTTGGAGTGAGTATAACGCCAAGCACGTCTCCGGAGACACACATCAACCAGATAACTGCGGCAGCATATGGGCGACTGGCAAACCTAAGATTAGCGTTCCGTTACCTTAACAAGGAATCGTTCAAGACACTGTATACCGTGTACGTCAGGCCCATACTAGAATATGCAGCACCAGTCTGGAACCCACACCTGGTCAAGCACGTAAAGAAACTAGAGAAAGTGCAAAGGTTTGCGACAAGGTTAGTCCCACAACTCAGGGGTCTGTCTTATGAAGAAAGGTTGAGGGAAATAGGACTAACAACACTGGAGGAAAGAAGGGTCAGAGGAGACATGATAACGACATACAAAATACTGCGGGGAATTGACAAGGTAGACAGTGACAAGATGTTCCAGAGAGGGAACACAGAAACAAGGGGACACAACGTGAAGCTGAAGACTCAGATGAGTCAAAGGGATGTTAGGAAGCATTTCTTCAGCCACAGAGTAGTCAGGAAGTGGAATAGTCTAGAGAAAGATATAGTGGAGGCAGGAACCATACATAGTTTTAAGACAAGGTATGATAAAGCTCATGGAGCAGGGAGAGCAGAGACCCAGTAGCAGACAGCGAAGAGGCGGGGCCAGGAGCTGAGTCTCGACCCCTGCAACCACAATTAGGTGAGTACAATTAGGTGAGTACACACACACACACACACACTGCACTTACTTCGAAATTTTGTCGCAATTCCCATCATATTTGTTTGGGTCCTGCTGGATCCTTCTTATACCTTGGTAGGAGCAGTTGATGGACTCCCAAGTCAGTCCGTACTCTTTGACTCTCTCCGTATGGACCCGCAACACAAGTCCTTCAGTATCAGTCAAAGGGCGTTGGGTAGAGCATACCACCTTGGGGGATATACCAGGTACTAGTCAGAGTTACAGTTGCTCCTTATACTAAGTAAAGTGACTTCCTCCTTATACTAAGTAAAGTGACTTCCTCCTTATACTAAGTAAAGTGACTTCCTCCTTATACTAAGTACAGTGACTTCCTTCTTATACTAAGTACAGTGACTTCCTCCTTATACTAAGTACAGTGACTTCCTCCTTATACTGAGTACAGTGACTTCCTCCTTATACTAAGTACAGTTACTTCCTCCTTATACTAAGTACAGTGACTTCCTCCTTATACTAAGTACAGTGACTTCCTCTTATACTAAATACAGTGACTTCCTCCTATACTAAGTACAGTGACTTCCTCCTTATACTAAGTACAGTGACTTCCTCCTTATACTAAGTACAGTGACTTCCTCCTTATACTAAGTACAGTGACTTCCTCCTTATACTAAGTACAGTGACTTCCTCCTTATACTAAGTACAGTGACTTCCTCAAGCTTTCCATTTACAACTTATTCCCTTATCTTCTTGTTGAGTTTAAAGTCTATCTACTACACGAGGGTCATTAAGACTGGTTGGTTGGTTAACGGGGTTTCAAGTCTATCTACTACACGAGGGTTATTAAGGCTGGGTGGTTGGTTACTGGGGTTTCAAGACTATCTACTACACGAGGGTCATTAATTAAGGCTGGTTGGTTGGTTAATGGGGTTTCAAGACTACTACACGAGGGTTATTAAGGCTGGTTGGTTGGTTAATGGGGTTTCAAGACTATCTACTACACGAGGGTCATTAAGGCTGGTTGGTTGGTTAATGGGGTTTCAAGACTATCTACTACACGAGGGTCATTAAGGCTGCATGTCACCTGTACACCACCAGTCAAGAATACTGTAATACCTAAAATACTGATTCTCAGAGTATAGTGTACTCTCAATACAACCAGTGTATAATTAACCAGAGTTGCATTTCCCATATACCTGCACATTACACTGTAGTGTACTGTCCATGTACACCTTGTACACCTTGTACTAATACTTAAAATAACAATAATAAATATATTCCCACAAGACACATAACTACGACTATAAAAACAGTTGAGTACTACGTAACATACCTGCTTATGCAGATTATAAATACATGCTGTTTCAAATTAATGGACCCAATTTCAAAGCAGACTCCTTTGAAATTAGGTCAATCAATTTAAAACGCCTTGTATTAACCACCACCTGGAGAGGGTTTCGGAGGTCAACGCCCCCGCGGCCCGGTCTGAGACCAGGCCTTATGATGGATCAGGGCCTGATCAACCAGGCTGTTACGGGAATATTACCATCACTTAACAACACTAATAGGAGTCAGAATATCACGAACATTAAGTTTTCCAATAAATTCCAGTTGTTAGGGTATTCAGGTACTGGTGTATCATTTATTATATAGATAATTAGGTCATCCGTACCTGAAATCTACAAAAAATATAATGACACGAATCTACATCATTATCATGATGTCTCTACATTTTAATTAAAAACTATGTGATGATATTTAAATAGGTATTTGAAGGAGTATGGGACTCAAAAATAGGTACTGAAGTATGGTACCTAATTACTTTCCTTAATATGAAGATATAGATAAGTGCTTTCAACTTAATTCTGATGAAAATAGGTACTGGAGGTGGAATATAGGTACTTTCTGTTATACGCAGATGTAGGTAGGCGCGTTGAGCATAATCCTGACAAAAATAGGTACTGGAAGATGGAACATAGGAATATTATTTTGCAAATAAATGTAGATAGTTGCTTAGAACTAAATTCTCACTTAAATAGGTACAAATGTAGATAGGTTACTTGAGCTTAATCCTGACGAAAATAGGTCCTGGAGGATGGAACATAATTACCGTCTCGTTCTTAGTGACCAAGTACTGAGCTATGATAGGATCCGTTGTGGTGAAGTCCGGGATGACACATGCTGGTGTATGTATCACGAAGTGTGGGGAATTCTCCACTGTGGAGAGATACATAGTGTAGGTAAGTGATACATGGTGTAGGTAGGTGATACGTGATGTAGGTAGGTGATGCATGGTGTAGTATAGGTAGGTGATACATGGTGTAGGTAGGTGATATATAGTGTAGGTCGGTGATACATAGTGTAGGTAGGTGATAAATGATGTAGGTAGGTGATACATAGTGTAGGTAGGTGATACATGGTGTAGGTAGGTGATACGTGGTATAGGTAGGTGATGCATGGTGTAGGTAGGTGATACATAGTGTACGTAGGTGATACATGGTGTAGATAGGTGATACATAGTGTAGGTAAGTGATACATGGTGTAGGTAGGTAATACATAGAGTAGGTAAGTGATACATGGTGTAGGTAGGTGATACGTGATGTAGGTAGGTGATGCATGGTGTAGTATAGGTAGGTGATACATGGTGTAGGTAGGTGATATATAGTGTAGGTCGGTGATACATAGTGTAGGTAGGTGATAAATGATGTAGGTAGGTGATACATAGTGTAGGTAGGTGATACATGGTGTAGGTAGGTGATACGTGGTATAGGTAGGTGATGCATGGTGTAGGTAGGTAATACATAGAGTAGGCAGGTGATACATAGTGTAGGTAGGTAATTCATAGTGTAGGTAGGTGATACATAGTGTTGGAAGGTATACATGATGTAGGTAGTTGGTACATGGTGTAGGTAGGTGATGCATGGTGTAGTGTAGGTAGGTGATGCATGGTGTAGGTAGGTGATACATGGTGTAGGTAGGTGATACATAGTGTAGGTCAGTGATGCATAGTGTAGGTAGGTGATACATGGTGTAGGTAGGTAATATATAGTGTAGGTAAATGATACATAGTGTAGGTAGGTGATACATACTGTAGGTACGTGATACATGGTGTAGGTAGGTGATATATAGTGTACGTAGGTGATACATATTGTAGGTAGGCGATACATAGTGCAGGTTGGTGATACATAGTGTAGGTAGGTGATATATAGTGTTGGTAGGTAATACATGATGTAGGTACTTGATACATAGTGTAGGTAGGTGATGTATGGAGTAGGTAGGTGATACATGGTGTAGGTCAGTGATACATGGTGTAGGTAGGTGATACATAGTGTAGGTAGGTGATACATTGTGTAGGTAGGTGATGCATAGTGTAGATAGGTGATACATAGTGTGGGTAGGTGATGCATGGTGTAGGTAGGTGATACATAGTGTAGGTAGGTGATACATGGTGTAGTGCAGGTAGGTGATACATAGTGTAAGTAGGTGATACATAGTGCTGGTAGGTGATACATAGCGTAAATAGTTGATACATGGTGTAGGTAGGTGATACTTGGTGTAGTGTAGGTAGGTGATACATGGTATAGTGTAGGTAGGTGATACATAGTGTAGGTAGGTGATACATAGTGTAGGTAGGTGATACATGGTGTAGGTATTTGATACTTAGTATAGGTAGGTGATACATGGTGTAGTGTAGGTAAGTGATACATAGTGTATGTAGGTGATGCATTGTGTAGTGTAGGTAAGTAATACATAGTGTACGTAGGTGATACATGGTGTAGTGTAGGTAAGTGATACATAGTGTATGTAGGTGATACATGGTGTAGTGTAGGTAGATTATACATAGTGTAGGTAGGTGATACATGGTGTAGTGTTGGTAGGTTATACATTGTGTAGTGTAGGTAAGTGATACATGGCGTAATGTGGGTGATACATGGTGTAGTGTAGTTAGGTGATACATAGTGTAGGTAGGTGATACATAGTGTTGGTAGGTGATACATAGTGTAGGTAGGTGATACATAGTGTAGGTAGGTGATACATAGTGTTGGTAGGTGATACATAGTGTAGGTAGGTGATACATAGTGTAGGTAGGTGATACATAGTGTAGGTAGGTGATACTTGGTGTAGTATAGGTAGGTGATACATGTTGTAGTGTAGGTAGGTGATACATCGTGTAGGTAGGTGATACATAGTGTAGGTAGGTATATGCGGGTCTTTGTTCTCTTGTGTACTCCCACCTACTCCCAATTTACATGTACTCCCAGGTACTCCCAGGTACTCCCAGGTACTCTCAGGAACTCCCAGGTACTCCCAAATATTCCCAGGAACTCCCAGGTACTCCCAGGTGTTCTCAGGTACTCCTAGGTTGTCACAGGTACTCCCAAGTAATCCCAGGTACTCCTAGGTACTCCCAGGTGCTCTCAGGTACTCCCAGATACTCCTAGGTTCTCCCATGTACTCCCAGGTAATCCCAGGTACTCCCAGGTACTCCTAGGTACTCCCAGGTGCTCTCAGGTACTCCCAGGTACTCCTAGGTTCTCCCAAGTAATCCCAGGTACTCCCAGGTAATCCCATCTACTCCTAGGTACTCACAGAAACTCCCAGGTACTCCTAGGTACTCCCAGGTACTCCCATCTACTCCCAGGTGCACGTAGGTACTCCCAGGTAATTCCAGATACTCCCAGGTACTCTTAGGTACTCCCAACTACTCCCAGGTGCACCTAGGTACTCCCAGGTAATCCCAGGTACTCCTAGGTACTCCCAGGTACTATTCAACTCACCACTACAGCCAATCCCACAAGGTCTGGGGGATAGAAACGGTGCCAGGTTGTAGGTCATGAAATAGAAGCCGTAGATCAAGGAAGTTGTTGCTGCCAGCGTCAGGTACGCAGAACGTCGCACCTCCATGTCTGAAACTGAAGCCCATGTGAAGGTGATCATTGTCACTGTGTGTGTGTGTGTGTGTACTCACCAATTTTTACTCACCTATTTGTGGTTGCAGGGGTCGAGTCATAGCTCCTGGCCCCGCCTCTTCACTGATTGCTACTAGGTCCTCTCTCTCCCTGCTCCATGAGCTTTATCAAACCTCGTCTTAAAACTGTGTATGGTTCCTGCCTCCACTACGTCACTTTCTAGGCTATTCCACTTCCTGACAACTCTGTGACTGAAGAAATACTTCCTAACATCCCTTTGTCTCATAGGAGTCTTCAACTTCCAACTGTGACCCCTTGTTTCTGTGTCCCCTCTCTGGAACATCTTGTCTCTGTCCACCTTATCTATTCCTCGCAGTATTTTATATGTCGTTATCATGTCTTCCCTAACCCTCCTGTCCTCTAGTGTCGTCAGGCCAATTTTCCTTAACCTTTCTTCGTAGGAGAATCCCCTTAGCTCTGGGACTAGTCTTGTTGCAAACCTTTACACTTTCTCTAGTTTCTTGGGTTCCAAACTGGTGCTGCATACTCCAGTATGGGCCTGACGTATATGGTGTACAGAGTCTTGAACGATTCCTTAGTGAGGTATTGGAACGCTATTCTTAGGTTTGTCAGCCGCCCGTATGCTGCAGCAGTTATCTGATTGATGTGTGCCTCAGGAGATGTGCTCGGTATTATACTCACCCCAAGATCTTTTTCCTTGAGTGAGGTTTGTAGTCTTTGGCCACCTAGACTATACTCTATCTGCCGTCTTCTTTGCCCTTCCCCGATCTTCATGACTTTACATTTGGCAGGGTTAAATTCAAGGAGCCAGTTACTGGACCAGGCTTGTAGCCTGTCCAGGTCTCTTTGTAGTCCTGCCTGATCCTCGACTGATTTAATTCTTCTCATTAACTTCACATCATCTGCAAACAGGGACACTTCTGAGTCTATCCTTTCCGTTATGTCATTCACATATACCAAAAAGAGTGCCGGTCCCAGGACTGACCCTTGTGGAACCCCACTCGTCACAGGTGCCCACTCTAAAACCTCGTCACGTACCATGACTCGTTGTTGCCTCCCTGTCAGATATTCTCTGATCCATTGCAGTGCCTTTCCTGTTACGTGTGCCTGATCCTCTAGCTTTTGCATTAACCTCTTGTGAGGAACTGTGTCGAACGCCTTCTTGCAGTCCAAGAACATGCAGTCTATCCACCCATCTCTCTCGTGTCTTACTGCTGTTGTCTAGTCATAAAACTCCAGTAGGTTTGTGACACAGGATTTTCCTTCCCTGAAACCGTGCTGGTTGTCGTTTATAAGCTTGTGTCTTTCTAGGTGCTCCACCACTCTCCTCCTGATGATCTTCTCCATGACTTTGCATACTATACACGTCAGTGACACAGGTCTGTAGTTTAATGTCTCGTGTCTGTCTCCTTTCTTAAAAATTGGGACTACATTTGCTATCTTCCACACCTCAGGTAGTTGCCCAGTTTCAATGGATGTGTTGAAGATTTTTGTTAGTGGCACACACAACATCTCTGCTCCAATACAACTTATTGTTTAAATTTGTTTGATCTGATTCAATTAATTGCATTGCTGCAATTAATAAATTATTATGTTCAACTTTTATTCAAATTTTACAACCTAAATACACAATTATACTTATTTTGTTAAATTATCAACCATAATTTTTTACCATGTAGTCTACTGTTAATTAATCTTAAGATTGCCCACAATGTTCTGCATATTTGGGCCTTTTGGCATGGACACCTCATTTATACCTAACTATGTAATACAACATTGTATCATGTCTTAATAAATTATTATTATTATTATTATTATTATTATTATTATTATTATTATTATAATTATTATTATTATTATTATTATTATTATAGGACAATCCCCTTAGCTCTGGAACTAGTCTTGTTGCAAACCTTTGCACTTTCTCTAATTTCTTGACGTGCTGGACCAGGTGTGGGTTCCAAACTGGTGATGCGTACTCTAGTATGGGCCTGACGTACACAGTGTACAGAGTCTTGAACAATTCCTTACTAAGGTATCGGAACGCTATTCTCAGGTTTGCCAGGCGCCCATATGCTGCAGCAGTTATCTGGTTGATGTGCTCGGTATTATACTCACCCCAAAATCTGTCTCCTTGATTGAGGTTTGCAATCTTTGGCTACATAGACTGTACTCCGTCTTAGGTCTTCTTTGCCCTTCCCCGATCTTCATGACTTTGCATTTGGCGGATGTATGCATGTATAACACCATGTGTATGTGTTTGCCAAACATTTTCAACAAATTAAGTCTTAATATCACTAACTAAAACGTAAATTAACATATATATCTTCTTAAGGATTTGTTAAGGAGAACTGAGAGAGTGAAAAGAGAGAAACGTCTCTCAAGAAACTTCGATTTTTACACATTTGACGAGAAGTCTATCAAATCTCGAGAACTGTTATGTTCTCTGTTATATGTTATCTTTCTTTGTGTTTAAGTCTATATTATGTTGTGTACCCACAATACCCTGGATGCAACAATTCACAACTAACACACAATACCCTGGCTGCAACAATTCACAACTAACACACAATACACTGGCTGCAACAATTCACAACTAACCCACAATACACTGGCTGCAACAATTCCAACTAACCCACAATACCCTGGTTGCAACAATTCACAACTAACCCACAATACACTGGTTGCAACAATTCACAACTAACACACAATACCCTGGCTGCAACAATTCACAACTAACCCACAATACACTGGCTGCAACAATTCACAACTAACCCACAATACCCTGGCTGCAACAATTCACAACTAACACACAATACCCTGGCTGCAACAATTCACAACTAACCCACAATACCCTGGCTGCAACAATTCACAACTAACACACAATACCCTGGCTGCAACATTCACACTAACCCACAATCCCTGGCTGAACAATTCCAACAACACACAATACCCTGGCTGCAAAATTCACAACTAACCACAATACCCTGGCTGCAACAATCACACTAACCACAATACCCTGGCTACAACAATTCACACTAACCCACAATACCCTGGCTGCAACAATTCACAACTAACCCACAATACCTGGCTCAACAATTCACACTAACCCACAATACCCTGGCTGCAACAATTCACAACTAACCCACAATACCCTGGTCAACAATTCACAACTAACCACAATACCCTGGCTGCAACAATTACAACTAACCCACAATACCCTGGCTCAACAATTCACACTAACCCAAATACCCGGCTGCAACAATTCACACTAACCCACAATCCCTGCTCAACAATTCACCACCATACCTCAAATAAAACCCACAATACCCTGGCTGCAACAATTCACAACTAACCCTAATACCCTGGCTCAAAATTCACACTAACCCACAATACCCTGGCTACAACAATTCACAACTAACCCACAATACCCTGGCTCAACAATTCACACTAACCCACAATACCCTGGCTCAACAATTCACAACTAACCCACAATACCCTGGCTGCAACAATTCACAACTAACCCACAATACCCTGGCTGCAACAATTCACAACTAACCCTTAATACCCTGGCTACAACAATTCACATCTAACCCACAATACCCTGGCTACAGCAATTCACAACTAACCCACAATACCCTGGCTTCAACAATTCACAACTAACCCACAATACCCTGGCTGCAACATTCACAACACAATCCTCGCAAAATCACAACTAACCCACAATACCCTGGCTGCAACAATTCACACAACCTAATGAACCACAATACCACAATCTGGCTGCAACATCACAACTAACCCACAATACCCTGGCTACAAAATTCACAACTAACCGACAATACCCTGGCTACAACAATTCACAACTAAACCACAATACCCTGGCTGCAACAATTCACAACTAACCCACAATACCCTGGCTACAAAAATTCACAACTAACCGACAATACCCTGGCTACAACAATTCACAACTAACACACAATACCCTGGCTGCAACAATTCACAACTAACCCACAATACCCTGGCTGCAACAATTCACAACTAACCCACAATACCCTGGCTGCAACAATTCACAACTAACCCACAATACCCTGGGTGCAACAATTCACAACTAACCCACAATACCCTGGCTGCAACAATTTACAACTAACCCACAATACACTGGCTGCAATAATTCACAACTAACCCACAATACCCTGGCTGCAACAATTCACAACTAACCCACAATACACTGGTGCACACAACTAACAAACTGGCTACAACAATTCACAACTAACCCACAATACCCTGGCTACAACAATTCACAACTAACCCACAATACCCTGGCTGCAACAATTCACAACTAACCCACAATACCCTGGGTGCAACAATTCACAACTAACCCACAATACCCTGGCTGCAACAATTCACAACTAACCCACAATACACTGGCTGCAACAATTCACAACTAACCCACAATACCCTGGCTGCAACAATTCACAACTAACCCACAATACACTGGCTGCAACAATTCACAACTAACACACAATACCCTGGCTACAACAATTCACAACTAACCCACAATACACTGGCTGCAACAATTCACAACTAACCCACAATACCCTGGCTACAACAATTCACAACTAACCCACAATACACTGGCTACAACAATTCACAACTAACCCACAATACCCTGGCTACAACAATTCACAACTAACCCTGCACTGATAACTGTTATTACCTTTTAACAGGAGAGTGGGACGGTCAACGGTGACGTTGTTACTGTTTGTCTAACCGTTGTTATGAGTGGGACAGAACTCTGAATGTCTGTCACCTAGTTCCTTGCTGTGTTATCTGGCACTATTGTTATCTATTGCGTAAGTTGCTATCGTCTGGTTATCTTACGAAAGCCCATTTGAATTTAATTTCCTGTGTATTCAAAGACACTTTTGGCGGGGCCTGGAGCTGTGAATCGACTTCTTCAGCCACATATAGGTGAGTACACTCAGGAGCTGTGACTCGACCCCTGCAACCACAAATAGATGCATACACACCAATGGCCAAAACACAAGCAAAGCTACTCCAAAGTCACATAGAACTGATCATTTCTTGCTATGCTGCAGAGGCTTATGGTAGTTATCAAAGCCATTCCAGGATGCTGGCAAGGGCTCCTGCAATTCTGGTCCCAGAACACAGTTCACACGACGTTTTGGCCTGATTAACTAGTTAAGTAGGACCGAAACGTCGTCATAATTTCCTGACTTGTATGTGTGGGTTATTTGTGTATTGTTCCAATAGGGATAATGTGACTATATATTCTCTCTGGTTAAAGACTCGTCAGGAATGCAACATTCCCCCAGTGAAAAGCAGAGGCGCCACCAGTACACTAATAGACAACACAGTAAGTGTCAGGAACCCAAGACTGTTTAACTGCCTCCCAGTATACATAAGGGGGATTACCAATAGATCCCTGGATGTCTTCAAAGCCCTGGCTGTCTTCAAGACCCCTGGCTGTCTTCAAGACCCCTGGTTGTCTTCAAGACTCCTGGTTGTCTTCAAGACCCTGGTTGTCTTCAAGACTCCTGATTGTCTTCAAGACCCTTGGTTGTCTTCAAGACTCCTGGTTGTCTTCAAGACCCTGGTTGTCTTCAAGACTCCTGATTGTCTTCAAGACTCCTTGGTTGTCTTCAAGACCCCTGGTTGTCTTCAAGACTCCTGGTTGTCTTCAAGACTCCCTGGTTGTCTTCAAGACTCCTGGTTGTCTTCAAGACCCTGGTTGTCTTCAAGACTCCTGGTTGTCTTCAAGACCCTGGTTGTCTTCAAGACCCTGGTTGTCTTCAAGACCCTGGTTGTCTTCAAGACCCTGGTTGTCTTCAAGACTCCTGGTTGTCTTCAAGACCCTGGTTGTCTTCAAGACCCCTGGTTGTCTTCAAGACTCCTGGTTGTCTTCAAGACCCCTGGTTGTCTTCAAGACCCTGGTTGTCTTCAAGCCCCCTGGTCTGTCTTCAAGACTCCTGGTTGTCTTCAAGACCCTGGTTGTCTTCAAGACCCTGGTTGTCTTCAAGACCCCTGGTTGTCTTCAAGACCTCTGGTTGTCTTCAAGACTCCTGGTTGTCTTCAAGACCCTTGGCTGTCTTCAAGACCCCTGGTTGTCTTCAAGACCCTGGTTGTCTTCAAGACCCCTGGTTGTCTTCAAGACTCCTGGTTGTCTTCAAGACCCCTGGCTGTCTTCAAGACCCCTGGTTGTCTTCAAGACTCCTGGTTGTCTTCAAGACCCCTTGCTGTCTTCAAGACCCCTGGTTGTCTTCAAGACCCCTGGTTGTCTTCAAGACTCCTGGTTGTCTTCAAGACCCTGGTTCTTCAAGACCCTGGTTGTCTTCAAGACCCCTGGTTGTCTTCAAGACTCCTGGTTGTCTTCAAGACCCCTGGTTGTCTTCAAGACCCCTGGTTGTCTTCAAGACCCCTGGTTGTCTTCAAGACCCCTGGTTGTCTTCAAGACTCCTGGTTGTCTTCAAGACCCCTGGCTGTCTTCAAGACTCCTGGTTGTCTTCAAGACCCCTGGCTGTCTTCAAGACTCCTGGTTGTCTTCAAGACCCCTGGTTGTCTTCAAGACCCCTGGTTGTCTTCAATAGGGAACTGGACAGACACCTAAAGTCAGTACCTGACCAGCCGAGCTGTGGTTCCTATGCTGGTTTACATGCGGCCAGCAGTAACAACCTGGCTGATCAGACACCGATCCACCACGAAGCCTGGTCGTGGACCGGGCTGCGGGGGCGCTGACCCTCGGAACACCCTGCAGGTATACCCTGGAGTAGTGTCGAAGATTTGAAGTTGCTCAGACGAGGCATTGTTATAAGATAAATAAAAGCTGCAGGGTGGAAAGATTGCATGCTGGGGCTGCACAATTGCATTGCACAACCCCAGCACCTCACTGCACAGGAAAGGAATAGTGCAGAGTGGAGCATAACCTTGTAAAGCAGTTAACGCATTAAATATTTGAAGGTTATCAGGAGAGGTCCGTCACAAGTCATCACATGGAAATTAATATCTTAATTCCTTCACTATTATTATAATCCCAGTGTTATATAACCCCAGCCTCCTCCACCTCAGTGCTTGTATAATCCTTGAGGGTTTAGCGCTTAGTTTTGATTCATTGTACCTTGATGCATGGAAAAGAAAAGTGAATCCTGGTCTACAGTGCTACTGGTAGACATCAGGTGGAAAGTGAACCTGGTCTACAGTGCTACTGTAGACACCAGGTGGAAGATAAACCCTGGTCTACAGTGCTACTTGTAGACATCAGGTGGAAAGTGAACCTGGTCTACAGTGCTTCTGGTAGACACCAGGTGGAAAGTGAACCCTAGTCTACAGTGCTACTGGTAGACACCAGGTAGAAAGTGAACCTGGTCTACAGTGCTACTGGTAGACACCAGGTGGAAAGTGAACCTGGTCTACAGTGCTACTGGTAGACACCAGGTGGAAGATAAACCCTGGTCTACAGTGCTACTGGCAGACACCAGGTGGAAGAAGAACCCTGGTCTACAGTGCTACTGGTAGACACCAGGTGGAAAGTGAACCTGGTCTACAGTGCTACTGGTAGACACCAGGTGGAAGGTAAACCCTGGTCTACAGTGCTACTAGTAGACATCAGGTGGAAAGTGAACCCTGGTCTACAGTGCTACTGGTAGACACCAGGTAGAAAGTGAACCCTGGTCTACAGTGCTACTGGTAGACACCAGGTGGAAAGTGAACCCTGGTCTACAGTGCTACTGGTAGACACCAGGTAGAAAGTGAACCCTGGTCTACAGTGCTACTGGTAGACACCAGGTGGAAGGTAAACCCTGGTTTACAGTGCTACTAGTAGACATCAGGTAGAAAGTGAACCCTGGTCTACAGTGCTACTGGTAGACACCAGGTGGAAGGTAAACCCGCTACGTGCTACAGTGCATCAGTAGATAACCCTGTCTACAGTGCACTGGGACCAGGGGAAGATAAACCCTGGTCTACAGTGCTACTGTGCAAGGACAACCTGGCTCAGTGCTCGGAACCCAGTGGAAGAACCCTGGTCTACAGTGCTACTGGTAGACACCAGGTGGAAAGTGAACCCTGGTCTACAGTGCTACTGGTAGACACCAGGTAGAAAGTGAACCCTGGTCTACAGTGCTACTGGTAGACACCAGGTAGAAAGTGAACCCTGATCTACAGTGCTACTGGTAGACACCAGGTGGAGGTTCTCCCACGGTACTCCCATCTACACCACATTGCAACACTGTGGGAGTCCTGCCACCTGACACAACTACTACTCAACTTGTGCAACACTCTAGAATATCAGTACAAGAGTTGACAGATTGAGTGGAAAGCTCTCAGTGTACTTGAATATTATTATTATATTAAGTGCTAAACCCACAAGGGCCATATGTATATACAGCCTGTCCTCACTTAATGACAGAGTTCCGTTCTTAAGACTACATTGGTAAACGAATTCGTAGCTAAGTGAGGAGCATACTATAATGGTATAGTAAACATGAGTAGCAATCTGAGTTAAGTACACATAAATGGAAGTGAGTAGTAGAGTAAGTCCTGCAGCGGCGCAAGATGGCCGCCGTGCGCACGGAACACCCCCATCCTTCCCGATGTTCAATTTTTTTTTTTTTTTTTTTTCAAAAATTTTTTTTTTTTTTTTCCCCAAATTTTTTTTTTTTTTTCTATTTTTTTCAAAAAAAAAATTTTCAATATTTTTTTCAAAATTATTTTTTCAAAATTTTTTTTTCAATTTTTTTTTCAAATTTTCATTTTTTTTTCAAATTCTCATTTTTTCAAATTTTTCATTTTTTCAAAATTTTGAGTTTTACTTTACCCCTATGGGGTATGGTAAAAGGTCCCCCTATGGGGTCTCCCCTACAATACTTCCTCTCTAAGCTAAATGAGATACTATCAAGTTAAAACAGGATAACACTAATACACATTTTTCATCATTTATTTATTTAATAATATAGAAAGATACATTTTACAAATTTCAAATACATATACATTTTTCAGGTAACAGAAGTCATTGACTAAAATCAACATAACACGAATTAAGATTTCAGGAAACAAATTAGAAAGATACATTAACATGTTTTTTCTGGTAATACAATAAAACTCATGGTTTCAGTTCAACAATTCCATTTTAGAAATAAAGACATTTCTCAGCTCAACACAGGGAATCAGTCTATTATCCTTCGTATAGATGGTGGAATATCAGGGTGTCCATAAGCCAAGGATTTCTTGGTATCCAAGTGATACCTTTTATCATCAAAGGCTGACGAGCCTCTCTTTTTAATCTTTACTGTACATATTTCACCTTTTACGTTACTTATAGACTTACAGATAAATAATTCCTTATCTACATTTTTCAAAACATTCTTATATCTTTCATGAGTTAATAATGGCATGAAATGGGATGGAATACCCTTAGCTCTGCTGACAGTATTTGATCTTCCAGCAATCTTTACAGAGTACATTTTAGCTTTCAGAGCTACTAATTCACTAATATTATAATCACACATTTCAGATTTCAATAAACCTAATTCTCCTTTTCCTACTATTATCATACAAGGGATGATCAGAACTGAAATTTGAAAACTTTATACCAAAAATGGTATAATTTCTTTTTGACTAACCTAACCTAACCTAACTAACCTATCCTATCCTAACCTAATCTAACCTAACCTAACCTAACAACACCTAACCTAACCCAAATATCATCTAACCTAACCTAACCCAAATATCATCTAACCTAACCTAACCTAACCTAACCTAACCTTCAAATTATTCTAATACAACATTTGAACACATTCAAAAAACACCCCCCCCCCCCCACCTCCAAAAAAAATCACCATTGAATACTCCCAAAATCACCACTGAATATTTTCAAAAACATCTCGATTTCCCCCAAATAACATTTAACCTAACCTAACCTAACCTAAACTAATCTAACCTACCCTAACAACACTTAACTTAACCTAACCTAACTAACCTATCCTAACCTAACCCAACCTAACAACACCTAACTTAACCTAACCTAAACTATCCTAACCTATCCTAACCTAACCCAACCTAACAACACCTAACAACACCTAACAACACCTAACAACACCTAACAACACCTAACAACACCTAACAACACCTAACAACACCTAACCTAACCTAACCCCGGAAACACTATCAAACACATTTGTATACTCCCAAAACACCATTTGAATAATTCCATAACATTTTTACCTAACCTATCCTAACCTAACCCAACCTAACAACACCTAACCTAACCCAAATAACATCTAACCTAACCTAACTTAACCTTCAAAATACTCTCATACAACATTTGAACACCTTCAAAAACATCCCCCCCCCCCAAAAAAAAAAAAAAAACACCACTGATTACTTTCAAAAATATCTCGATTTCTCCCAAATAACATTTAAGTAACCTAACATAACCCAACCTATCATCAGCTAATCTAACCCAAATATCATTTAACCTAACTAACGTATTCTAAGCTAACCGAACCTAACCTAACCTAACTAACCTAATCTAACCTTCAAAACACACACATTCATCATTTGAACACATTCAAAACACTCTTGCACATCATTTGATCACCACCAAATCACCTTTCAATACCTCCTAAAACAGCTTTCTATACTCCCAAAACATCATTAAATACCCCCAAAACACCATTGAACACCTCCAAAAAAACACTCTCAAACATCGTTTGAATACCCCCCAAAACACCATTGAATTCACCCAAATCACCATTGATTAGTCCCAAAACACCATCAAACATTCCTCAAAACATTTTTATGATCACTCATCTCAAAACCACTAATTCACATAACACACTCAATTTTTATACACATCCCCACAAAACATTATAACCAAAGTGATTAACAAATTCTATAATCACTTCCAAATTACATTAGAACATTTCCAAAATTACATTGGAACACCTCCAAAAACACTCATGCATCATGGATTACTAGCAAAAAACACCATTGAATACTGTCAAAACGCCATTGAATACTATCAAAAAAACTCCATTTGATTACTCTCAAATAACATTTAACTCACCCGCCAAATTACATTCTCAATCACATACACATTTCATCAACTGAAATTCCATCTCATCCACCAAACTACATACTCATCTACAAAACCATTATGATCATAGAAATCACTCATATCAAAAACACTAAAATAACTAAGACATACACATGCAACTCCCTCAAAACATTATAACCAAGATCACTAATACTATATAACATAGAACGCACTCACATTTTTACACATATTTCCTCAGAACAACAACAACAAAATCTTAAAGATCACAGAAAACACTCATTTTTATAAACATTCTCATAAAAATTTAGTCCACCAACTCTGTATCATATTTGTCAATATCAAAGTACACTCACCAACACATGACGTCACACCCACGACCGGAGACTTCACAGATAGGGGCACCCCCCCCCCCCCGTGACATCACACTCCCACCTATGTTTACTTGGCGGGCAGTGACGTCACACCCAACTTACCTTTGTTTCAACTTGTTATACCTACAATATCTAAGAACATTATAACCAAGACGATTACCAAATTCTATGACCCCACCACTAAGATCACAGAAAACATTCATTTATATAAATATTCACACAAAATCACAAACACCAAATTCATATCATATTTACTAATATCTAAGATCACACACATCAACACCGCTAACACGCATTTTATACCCCACTAACACACTCATTTTTATACCACATTAACAACCATTTATACATTTCCCACAAAACACTATAACAAAGATGATCACCAATTTCTATGTTCACTCATCCCAAATCCACTAAGATCACAGAAAAACACCCATTTTATAAACATTCACACAAAAATCACGTCCACCATCATCATATCATGTTTTACCAATATCTAAGAACACTATAACAAAGGCGATTATCCAATTTCTATGACCCCCACACAAAATAAATGTTAATCATAAGACATATGAAGACAAAATGCATTATACCAAAACCACTAAATCATGTACACCTATACCATATCAATATATAATGCAAAACACTACTCAGTCAACATCCTTCCTATACTCATCCTAGTATTATCACCAAGGGATATTTTAACCCGACAGCCCCATCATGACGATAAGAGACAGAGTAACCACCACCACTCTTAACACCACCTACACTCTGGCTCTTATCGTCATGATGGGGCTGTCGGGTTAAAATAATGTCTTATGATTAACATTTATTTTGTGTGGGGGTCATAGAAATTGGATAATCGCCTTTGTTATAGTGTTCTTAGATATTGATAAAACATGATATGGTGTTGGTGGACGTGATTTTTGTGTGAATGTTTATAAAATGGGTGTTTTTCTGTGATCTTAGTGGATTTGAGATCACGGGTGAACATCACGTGACGTCATACACTTTTAATTTTTTTAACTTAATGTACTTAAAGAGAGGAAATACTGTATGGGGGATCTTTAGTTCAATTTATTTAGAGAGGAAATAATATTACCCATAAGGGTTACCATATCTCTGACCCTCCATAGGGGTAAAGTAAAAAGGGTGAAACTCAAAAGTTTGAAAAAAAATGAAAAATTTGAAAACAATGAAAACTTGAAAAAAAATGAAAAAAAAAATTGAAAAAAAAAAAAACGAAAAAAAAATTGGAAACAAAAATTTTGAAAAAAACAAATTTTGGGGGAAAAAATTTATTAACATCGGGGGGGGGGGGGGTTCCGTGCCCACGGCGGCCATCTTGCACCGCTGAGGGACTTACTCTGCTACTGAAGTGTCCCTTGAACTGGAATCCATGTGTCTTATAATCCTTTTAGAATTCTCAATTTATAGTAAATATTTGCTCTTCCTTAAGGCATGAGGGTAAGGTAAGCGAGGAATTCTTGCGTTGTGAGTCTTACACGAGTTATCATCACCTGTAAACATGGCAACTGTCACAGAGGAAAATATTTCTGCAGTTGATGACAATGATGATAGCTTCCAGATCTTTAAAAGTAAACAAAGAAGGAAAAGTGATAAAGGGCTAGAGCGCCGACGTAGTCAGGTTCACTTGACTTGTAGGCAATGTGAAACTAGACGTCCATTGTGCACACAGGGTGCAAGAAACCTTTCTTCTAAGAAAGACTGGCAACACCCTGCTGCAGGGTAGGTGGGCATGGCTAATGGCAGCAGTAAATGCACACAACTTTGTGTTTGTGGAACAGAATGACGAACTGATCAGTGATCTACTTAATAAATCCTATGGGGGTATTAAGCTGCACCGCCCTCCATCAGACACGCATCACTTTAAAAAATGGGTCAGTATTATAATCTTTAGATACCCTCTCGACATGGACCCATCCCATCTGACTCGGAGTGAGCATATCATCAGACCCAAAATTTTTAAAGGAAAATCCCAAATTATTGCCAGTTGGGTAGGCCCTGTGCCCCTCCCCCGAAATATCTGGGTGCATGGTCTACGTTTCCTACCCATCGACGTGTACCTACCCCCAAACAACCTTCGACGTAAAAATGACAACAGTCCTTTAATGCCATTTGAGGACGAGGCCATCCAGTCTACCACAACCAGATCTGAGAC
>WNWK01035812.1:0-19545 GCA_009830355.1 Cherax destructor | reverse complement strand
TTGAGGCAGCGCTGACTTTATTAATTTTTATGAGAAGAAAATCAGGTATGAAAAAATTTAATTAGAAAAGCAAAATTATTTTAATCAGTAATAGGGGTAAAATATGCAGCATGTTTGACCAGACCAAAACTAGAAAAAATGTCAGTACATTACAGTGCCATTTTTAGCATTTTAAAAGTTGAACTCATTTTTATTGTCTTGTCTCGAGATCCAGACACAATCTGACGGTTGTCAGCACTGAATGCAACAGACAGCACATCCTGTAACACAAATATTTAAACCATAGTTATTTTGCATTATCAAGTAAAGGGGGGAAAAACCTATTTTTTTTTATTATTGGGAATGTCCTCACAATGTTCAAGCAGAATCATTCCATTTACAATATGACTGCCTTAAATTAGGTCATATGGAAAATATTAGCCCAAATACACAAGGAATGTATACTATACAGTATGGTATTTTTATCATGGGGGTGCACTAAACCTGTAGGGGGTCATACAGAAGGCAAACTAGACCAATTTCTCCAACATGCATACCTTGCAAGATAATGGAGAAACTTATCAGCGGAAGTAGAACACTGAGAGAAGTGGTTTCATTAACAATAACCAGCAAGGGTTTAGGGATGGCAAATCTCGCCTTGCTAACTTGTTGCAGCCCCATGCCAAAGTAACGAATGTGCAATAAACGAAGGTTGGCAGATTGCTTTTTTTTAAAAATTACAATGTGCTTGAAACTACCCAAGATGCGGGACCAAAACTGAGGCAGGAATAACGGGGAACATACACCAGAGGATCAAAAAGAGTACCTTAGGGAAGGGAGCAAAGAGTGCCCATCAGGATAGAGGTCAGAATAGGTTAAGAATAGCTAGCAGGTTTCACAAGGATCTGTATTAAGACATTCCAAAAGAAATGATTCATATTTATTCCAGTTTGCTGATTTAAAATTAATGGAAAGAAGACCTCGGATCCAAGTTGATAGCCCCAAAATGGTACAACTAGGCCCTCGATTGTGCATGCCATCGGTAAGGATCAAGCACAATTCGGGAAAACTCTCATGGCAGCAAATCCGCAGTCTTGTTTGCATATTAGTTCCAATGCAACTATGGGTCCTTTAGTAGAAGGATCCGTGTATGGTCACCCGTCCATGTGTTTATGGATTCTGGGGCACAAGTTTATCATCAGGTCTAGTTTGTTTAGGGGTAAGCAGCTAAAACATGTCCTCTCGTAGAACCAACTCGGGGTCCTACCTTAGTAGTGTTGTGGTTCTCACTTACGTGTCAGAGGTCGGACTTCTTTACTTTCTCCATCCAAGGTAGAGATTTAACTGCTTCCTTCCTTGTCGTTGATAAGATTAGTTACCCTGGTGACCTTCTACTGGATTTGCTGCCATGAGAGATTTCTGAATTGTGCTTGATCCTTACCGATGGCATGCACAAACGATGACCTAGTTGTACCATTTTGGGGTTATCAACTTGGGTCCGAGGTCTGCCATACAGCTGCAGAGTTTACAGATCGGATTAGGTCCTTGCAAGACATGTTATCTAGTAGCGTTGCCAAGCGGTCAGGCACTGGAAACCCTGTCACTCCAGCCTGAGTTCCACCCTGATAAGCAGTGTCGACGGACGAAGCCTAAGACTCTCGGCTCCCATATATCTAACGCCTCAAACGCTACCATACCAAGCTCATCTTTAATATATTACCAAATCTACGCAAGAACCCCCACAACACAGATGAGGACAAGGAAAGCCTCCAAGGATCTGCACAAATTGCAAGTGTGTTCAGGTAAATGGTTGCCAGTATTCAACCCCAGTAAATGAAAGGTCATGAAGATTGGGGCAGGAACAAGACCAGAAACTAGGTATAGAATAAGGGACAGAGGATGCAGACTTCACTCAAAAAAAAAGACCTAGGTGAACATAGCACTTATTATAATGCCAGAGGTTCACATCGGCTGAATAACCTTAGCAACAAATGCTCATCTGGAAAATCTAAGAGAGTCTTCAAGAATCTCGGGAGTCTTTCCAGGCCCTTTTTAATGTTTGACCCATCTTGGAATAGAAAAGTATGGAACCCACATCAGAAAAAAAATGGTAAACTGGGGAATGCATATGATGTACCAAGGCTTGCTGCCAGCTAAGGGGGGCAAGCCGAGGGAGGTTAACTGAAAAGGGTCCAACGACATTGGAAAATTTGAACCAGGGGGATATAAAAATTCTAGGGAACTGATAAGGTAGAAGGGGAAGGGTGTTTGAAAGGCAACAAACGAACTCCCGGGGCACCACTAAAATTAGTCAAAGATGAGCCACAGAGATGTTAGAATTAGCATTTGGATCCGAGTGGTATCTTTTATCCCGCCATTTAAGACTGATCATGTATCCGGATCCTGCCTATTTAAGACTGATCATGTATACCAAGTCTCAGGGGTCCTCTTCCATCTAATAAAAAAAATTTTTAAACAAAAAACCCCGTTATTTTTTTGAAGAATGAGGTCTGGCAGATGAGAACGGGAGGTTCAGACCTTAGTGTGGTCCTCAAAGCGCCAGTCTTGCCAGCAGCTAAGTCCCAAAGGAATGTCTTGTCCCAGGAACCAGACAGGGGGAAAATGTCCATCCAAAAATAATTGTATTAATTTTTTTTACATGAAATAATTCATAAGCACTGCAATTATTACTCAAATTTTGTAAATGAAAAACCCTGTACATACCACATCAGATAAAAAAAGAGAATGTCCAGAACCCCTTCCGGGGGATCCGAGGATTCTCCCCCGAGTTGCTTCCACAAAAAATCAACGACTTGTCGAAAAAAATTAAAAGCTCAGCACAAAAAAAAGGGCCATTAAATAATTTGGCAAACACTCCCAGCTGTAAAAAAAAACCCCCTTTTAAAAAAGATGCACATTAAAACTGAAAAAAAATTTTTTTTAAACCCCTTTTTACTGTTCAGCCCCCCCGAAGAAACTGGAATTATGCAGGTGAAAATTTAAAAGGGTCCTGAAATTTACTCCAATTTCACCCACATTCAAAAACTTGTTAAAAATTTAAAAAATTTCCCCCAAATTTTGATACAAAATTAGAATAGATGTAGATGGAATATTGGCATCAGAAAGAGCCAAGATTTAGAAGAGGGGGCAAAAAGTTTCTAGGTTAGCCAAAGGTTCAATGACCCAAGAAACAAGCTGTGGATTTTTTTTTTTTTTTGTAAAGCAATCAGGCTCAATTAAAGGGAAAAAATTTAAATTTCCCTTAGATCAAAACCCTTCACTGCCATCAAGGCAACTGTGGAATTCTTCCAATGGAGACTTCCTAGCATACAATTCACATATTAGCAAAGTCAGTTTTCAAATCAGTCAAGTGGCATTCTGGGTGACTTGAAATATAACTGCTGGTTATCCAGCAAACAGTAAAAGTGTCCTCACAATAAGCTAATAAGTCATGATTTCATATTAAGAGATATAAATAATAGTAAAAAAAGTTATATTTAAACTTTTTTTAATCCTTCATAAGGCCTCATTTAGATTATGCTGTTCAGACCCGTTCTCCATATCAGAGAATGGACATAAAGGGCTAAAAAAGAAGAATGATAAAGTTATGCTGAAGGCACCAGGTTCATCCACGGGAAAAAATTAAATTTTTAGGGGGAAGATATGACTGAAGTGAAAATGGAAACCAGAAATGGGGGATACAAAACGGGATGAGTAAGACATGCAACACAACTGCTGTACATGTCTTATTCATCGTGTTGGATAAACACCATTTAAAAGCACCAAAACCAAGACAGAACTCATAGTAATGGGTTTAAAGACAAATTTAGGTTTAGAAAGGCTATAGAAGTACTGGTTTAGCAACATCTGAAAGGTGGAACAAACCCCCGGGAAGATTTACTGAAACAAAAAGAACATGAATGAAGCATTGAAACAAGAATTTTTGGGAGCAGAAAAAAAAAAATTTGGGGACAGGTATGAGTGGGTGAGAGTTGAACCGGGGCCTAGCATGAGCCAATAGGCTTACTGGGGGTATTTCTTTATTCTTATATCTCCATTGCTGCACTTATGCTTAGTGGTAATATCAGGACTGTGTCCAAAATACATTTTTTTAACTTTTTTTTTCATGCAATATGAATACAGTACCATCAAATTTCACTTTTGCATGCCTTATAAAAAAAATTTTTGCATGCTTCATTAAAAAAAACAAATATTCATTTTTTCATGATTTTGGGGGAAAAAAAAAAAAATTTTTCCCGATTAAAATGATAATACAACCAAGAAATTTTCCCCCTTGAAGCTGACAGTATCATATCAGGGAAATTTGATTGGTGGCGATCTGTGTGACCCAACCATTGTGACCCACCAGGGTACCACGCAGCTGTAGGCTCTCGTTCATCCTGAGGGGTTAAAATTTATTTAGGCAAGTACACAAGTAATTATCTACATAGTGAAAATTACCTAGGGTATACAACATACTTAAAACACACGGCATAGGAATATGTCTACTATATCCCGTATATCTCATTCAATAGTTTTTTTTTGATAATATTAAGAACTGTGTCACCACTGCACACAAACTAGTAAGTATATTGTGTACTTATTTAGTAATGCAAAATACACCGCCCTCTCGTTCCTAACACAACAATCGATCCACTCATATTTCTTGGGAACTTTATCCAGTTAGGTTAGATATTAATCCTAACTTGATGGATCTGAGCATTGCTAACCCAGCAAAGTTTTCAGAAATGCAATATAATTTACATATAATACTCACGTAAGACCGATGGCAAGAGATTTATCAGTTAGGAAGGGGACAACCAGCACACTACGCGGCTGTCTGCTGGTAAAGGCCCACCCAAGGAGCGTCACTCTAACCTACAATAGCATTTCTGCATTATCAAGATATATATACGATATATTTAATTCTTATATTAGCAGTTATGTTTATTAAATTGTATTATTGCATTTAATTATACTTTATAAAAAAATTGTAAGCCTTCCTCAGGTAAGGATCATCAATATAAACTGTTCTAACCAGTGCGGTTTATATTGTAGTCTTCAACACTATGTTCACAATATATATATATATATATATATATATATATATATTAAAATATATATATATATATATATATATATATATATATATATATATATATATATATATATATATATATATATATATAATTTCCAATAGGTCTAATACTTACTAATTCATCATTTAATTAATACATTCCACTGGTCAACCACTCTGAGAAGAAAATTTTCTTCTATCTTTCTTCATTCCACTTTTTCCTTCAATGTGCAACTGTGACTTTTCGTTATCTCTGTTAAAGCTACTACATACTCTTTTCAAGATTTTTTAAGACCTTGTATGTGGTTATCATGTCTCCTCTTTTTCTCCTATCAACCAACATGGGCATATTTAATGGTGCCAACATTTCATCATACATAATAATAATAATAATAATAATAATAATAATAATAATAATAATATAATAATAATAATAATAATAGTTTATTGGAACATGATACAAAGAATTACAATGGGTTATGAGATTACAAGAGGTGTATATGCCAAAAGCCCCTAATATGCAGAGCATTGTGAGCAGTCTTAAAATTAACTTAAAACTAAATGGTAAGAATTATAATAAACAGTTTACAATATAAGTATAGTCGAGTATTTAAGCTATGAAATTTGTACATAGTTTGAACATGACATTTTTGAAACATAATAGTTTTATAATTTTGGATCATTTACAGTTTTATATGTCAACATAATAATTTATTATTTGTATTAATAAAATTATTAAATCAGATTAAACAAATTAAATCAATAATTTGTGTTGCAATAACAAGGGTACACGAGGATGGATTTCTTTATATTAGGTGGTATTAATTATAACAGGTTTATACATTATGAGATATAACAGGTTTATACATTATGAGATATAACAGGTTTATACATTATGAGGTATAAGTTTCAACATTTGTACTAGATTATGTTTGATAAATTATTTTTCTTTGAGCAATTATGTAAGGGGTTTTAAAGCTAGGGGAGTAACACAGTGAATAATGTTATTTTGAGGCAGTGTAAAGTTATTTAATAACTTTGTAGGTAATGTAAAGTAGTGGGTATTTAGTTTTGGGCGAGTAGGTGGTTTTTCAGAAGAGTTTTGAATTGATTACAGACCGGGTTTCTTTGGTAATCATAGGTAATAAATTCCAAATTTTTGGGCCTTTAATGTGCATTGCGTTTTTGCATAGTGTGAGGTGGACGCGGGGAACATTTAAGAGTGATCTGTGTCTTGTGTTATGTTCATGTGTCCTGTTAAGGTTGGTTAGGAGAATTTTGAGTTGTGGGTTAATATTTGAGTTTAGTGTTTTATGTATGTAATAGACACTGTAAAAAGTATGGATGTCTTGTATGGTGAGTAAGTTCAGACTTTTGAATATTAGTGGAGTATGTTGTTTAGAATGGGAATTTGTTATCATTCGACTCTCCCAATGGAAGTGAGCCACTTTGACTTTTTGTGTGTGTGTTATCCTGGGTTCTCTACACATATGCTGCTATGTATGATAATCTATGTAACTGTATTTGTGTATACCTGAATAAACTTATTTAACTTTGGCAGCCATTTTGTAGCCCTTTGAACATTTTGTGTTTTTCCCCTTCAGGTGTGACACCACACAATCGCTCCACATTTCAATTTTGGCCTAATATTGGTTATAAATAACTTAACATTTCACCTCCATTTCATAGTCTGCCAGTGTCTACCTGAGGGCATTCCGGGGATCAACGCCCCCGCGGCCTGGTCCATGACCAACCCTCCTGGTGGATCAGAGCCTGATCAACGAGGCTGTTACTGCTGGCTGCACGTAGTCCAACGTACGAACCACAGCCCAGCTGATCCGGCACTGGCTTTAAGTATCTGTCCAGCTCCCTCTTGAAGACAACCAGGAGCCTATTGGTAATTCCCTTATGGCTGTTGAACAGTCTTGGGCTCCGGACACTTATTGTGTTTTCTCTAGTGTACCAGTGGTGCTCCTACTTTTCACTGGGGGTACGTTGCATTGCCTGCCAAGTATTTTGCTTTGTAGGGAGTGTTGTCTGTGTGCAGGTTAAGGACCAGTCCCTCCAGAATCTTCCAGGTGTAGATTATGATATATCTCTCTCTCCTGCGTTCCACTGAGTACAAGTCTAGTGCTTCCAGGCGTTCCCAGTAGTTAAGGTGTTTGATGGAACTTATACTTGCAGTAAAGGTTCTCTGTACATTCTCTAGATCTGCAATTTCACCTGCCTTGAATGGGGATGTTAATGTGCAGCAATATTCCAGCCTAGAGAGAACAAGTGTTTCAAAAAGGATCATCATTGCCTTGGCATCTCTTGTCTTGTCTCACAACTTCAGGTTTGTTGTTGTACATGAAAGATAAATAATACCGACAAGATGAAGAATTTTATACACATGTGCAACATCTAGGTATCTATATTTGTAGACGTTTCACGATCCAGTGGTTTTATTAGTTCAATACAAGGACATAATGTGAAGACTATAGAACTATATATACAAAAGATGAGGTAATCAGTCCCTCAGTCTTGAAGTTGAAGAGCACCGTAGTCTTCAAGACTACGGTGCTCTTCGATAAGATTTTAACCCCGGAGGGTTAGCCACCCAGGATAACCCAAGAAAGGCAGTGCGTCATCGACGACTTCCTTATTTCCATTATGGTCCTTAATCTTGTCCACCAGGATGCCACCCACACCAGTCGACTAACACGCAGGTGAACGGGACAACAGGAGTAAGGAAACACGCCTAATGTTTCCACCCTTGCTGGGAATCCAACCATGGCGACACAGCGTATGAAGCGAGAGCTTTGCCTATTAGGCCACGAGCTACCAACTCCCAGGCTGAGGGACTAATTACCTCATTTTTTGTATATAATTCTACATTCTTCACATTATGTTATTGTATTGATAAAGCCAGTGAATGGTGAAATGTCTACAAATAAAGATACCCAGATGTTGCACATGTGTATAATTCTTTAGGTTTGTTGGTGTTGAGGTTGATGATGTCAGTGGCTGAGCCAGGAAAGATTATTAGGGTTTTGTATGACGTTTTAACATGGGGTATAAGTAAGTTTATTTAGGCACAGGTACACATAAGTACAATTATCATACACGTTGTAAATTACATAGGATAACCCAAAAAAGTCACTGTTGGTGTAGGTGTTCCGAGAGAAGGTGGTTAATTTGGGTATCAGGCGTCGTATCCTGGGGATAAAGTTTTATAGGGAGATCAGGTAGGTCATCTGGACAGTTTCCCGACGGGATATTTGAGAAATAGTGACACACTGGTGTTCTTAAATTCTAAAATACAGTTGCTTGTGCATCTACCCTCATCTAAATGACAGTTTACAAGTCTAGAGAAAAAACTAACTGGCACTGGGTATATGCAGTGCCAGTTAGTGTCATTTAGTTGCAAACTCATGCAGCTAGGAACTGCATGAGTTTGCCAATTGGTCACGATGTTTAATAATTCTTACCCATTAATATTCAGTGCGGGAGCTTTGAAAACATTTTAGTATCCCAAATTCCAACTTGGCTATCCACTCTCTTAGATTTTATTTTTTTTATTAATCACTGCAAAAAAAATTGCTACAAATATTATCTGCGAGTTTGTTTTTTAGTTCTAGAGTTTAAGCGGATTAGCGTTTTGCCTTATGAATTGTCATATATTTTCCTATGTAGATTTGCAATCGTGGTGAGTTGAAGAACATAAGGAAGAATCACTGGGAGCAGGTCTACTGGCCCATGCTAGGCTGGTCTCATTCAACGAGTACAACCAAAACTCACCCGAGTTTTGAAATTATGACGGAATGTGTTCAGCAATCTCATTCCAATAATAATTGTGGAAAATTTTGATTTTTTTCTAAATTCAGCATGTGCAAATTTGAATAATATAATAATTGTGTATTAAAATGTGATGCTGATTTGACCCTTCGAAAAATTTCGAATGAAGGGGATTGTGGAAGAGCCGCAAGGCAGACGAGGAGGAAGCCAGAGTGAAACTGAATGTGTGAGCACTGGTCTGTTGATTGTGATAGTATGGAAAACCCGAATGTTCCCAGCAACACACCTTAGCTAAGTGATGCTTACCCATAATGTATAGTAGTTTTTGCGTTGGCCATTGTAAACTAGCTATTAGGGTAGCTTTAGCGTGTGTTATACATAAAAATTGTGATCCAGTAATTAAATGGTAAGTGGTAATACGAATATCTTTTCTAATAACACCATTGTATTATATGTATTGTACTAATAGTTATATTTTGTGTGCTCAGCAAATAAACCAAAATATACAGTCCACATAATTTTATTTTACCAGAGTAGCTGGTTTTAATATTGTAATTATTGATTTAATGTCAGGTCTAGCTTTTTGTGAGAATGGTAATGGATGATTGTAACCAGCTCTACCTGGAGCTCATTACCTTTGTAACTTGTCATGACTGTGACCAGCTCTAGTTCATTACCTCTGTAACTTGTCATGAGTGTGACCAGCTCTACCTGGAGCTCATTACCTTTGAAACTTTGTCATAATTGTGACCAGATCTAGTTCATTACCGCTGTAACTTGTTCAGCTATCAAAACTTTGGGGTCCAGTCCCTGGACCAATTATGTACCTCTGTAATCTTTTGACTACCACCCACAGGATGGGTATGGGGTGCATAATAAAGATATTAAACTAAAAGTGGGCATCGAGGGAGTGACAGTTTTTGAGACCTACTGTGACTAAGTCCCACTTACCTCGCCCAAATTACTTGCTCGTAATAATTCAGGTAATACCCTGTAAACCTCAAGCAGGTAATTTCTCACATAATAATTCATATTAATAATAATAATAATAATAATAATAATAAATATTATTTATATTATTATTATTATTAATATATATTATTTCTTTACAAAAAACATACATGTGTAATATTTTCTTAAAATACACCTCTCCTTGCTGCTTGAGTTACTTTCAGCTTCCTCAGTTTACATTCCAGTCTTCTCCACCAATGCTCTGTATTACTATGGGCTTTCAACATGCATTTAAATGTCACCCTATTTCTGCATAAACAATGTATCATGTTGTACCATTTGCAACTTCTAAGTTTCCCAGAAGCACAATAGTAGTAGTAAATAGCAACTGGGACAACTCCCCATGATATCAAATTCATTTCTTCTAAACCCCACACTTAATAATCATGTATATATTAAGCTTACACTCAAAGTTAGTGCAATGTCTTTATTGAGCACTCCATACCCATCCTGTGAGCGCTAGTCAAAAGATTACAGAGGCACATAATGGGTCCAGGGAATGGACCGCAAAGTTTTGATAGCTGACCAAGTTACAGTGATAATGAACTATCTACACTCAAAGGGCACATAAAATCTCTATAATCACTTGTGATCTCTCTTGTTGACGTATACTGCCTTTGTGTGCAAGATTACCTATTTGTAGTTACAATAGTAATGAATCTCTCACGGAACCTCACATTATGTACTGCATGACCCCTGGCTGTCTTCGCAGGCACTGGACAGGCACCTAAAGTCGGTGCCTGACCAGCCAGGCTGTGGTTCGTACGTTGGACTGCGTGCGGCCAGCAGTAACAGCCTGGTTGATCAGGCTCTGATCCAACATGAGGCCTGGTCACAGACCGGGCCGCAGGGGCGTTGACCCCTGGAACTCTCTCCAGGTAAACTCCAGGCATTTAGTTTGTCATTTAAATTTATAAAGTAACTAGAGGTTTGTAGTACATGCTACCTTCTTGGTCTTACCCCAGCAATTTAAGAAATGTTCCTCGTAACTCCCGTTTCTTAACTCTGGTAGACATTTTGTAGCAAGCTTTCAGACTTTATATAATGGACTTGCATTTTTTTTGTTGCGTACGTACACTACTTTATATTTCAGTTTCGATCTAACGTATGCAGTGAACAGTGATTTTGTTACCAAAAATCAGAGCCCAAATAAGCAAGAAAATAGAAGAGGGTAATACTATTGGAGCACTGAGGCTTATAACCAGTGAGGATACCATCGCTACTAAGGACGTCATTACAGCACAATTATTATTATAATAAAAAAGAAGCGCTAAACCTACAAGGGTCATATAGCATTACAGCACAAGCCCTGACGGACAAACATCCATCCAGGGTTCCCAGTACCAACATTGACCTCCCTGACATTGCAGCAGGTGAAGAACATTTAACTTTACAGGACGCTGATGTGTATAAAGCTGCTATGTCATTTCCACAGGGCTCAGCAGGAGGTTTCACTGGTTTAAGGCCACAACACTTAAACCAAATGCTCAATCCAGCACTTGGTGATGTTTCAGAGAGGTTGCTGCCTGAACTCACCAAATTTCCCAATGTGTGCCTGGCTGGCAGTGTCCCAGAGGCCATTATACCCCTTTTGTTTGGTGCCTCACTATGTGCCCTCCGGAAAAAAGATGGAGGAATGAGGCCCATTGCAGTGGGCAACACCCTTCGGCGCCTAGTCGCCAAGGCTGCAGTAAGAATGGTGAGTCAAGAGGCTGCCGCAATGTTGAAACCAACTCAGCTCGGTTTTGGTGTTCAACAAGGCTGTGAAGCAGCTGCCCACGCAGCACGAATATACATAAACAACATGTCCGATGAAAAAGCCTTGATCAAATTGGACTTTGGCAACGCTTTCAACTTAGTCAGAAGGGATACTGCTCTCCAAGCAGTTTCTAGACACTTCCCTTCCCTCTATCCCTTCATAGAATCGTGTTATAGTGTGACTTCTAAACTATTGTTTGGGGACCATGAAATTGACTCGTGTGAGGGTGTGCAATAGGGGGACTCTCGCCCCCTTTCTATTCTGTCTAGTCATCAAGGAAGTCACAGAAGCGCTCTCCAGTGAGCTCAATATCTGGTTCTTGGTTGATGGTACCTAGCTGGCACTACAGAATCTCCTAGAGGACATCAGAAAGTTAAAGACATGGAGAGAGCCTGGGCCTATCTTTAAACCCCACCAAATATGAAATAATTTCTACCAATCGACAGATGATCCAGAATATTAGTGCTGTTTTACCAGGAGCATGATCCATTGATCCATCCAAGAGCACTCTCCTTGGTGCTCCTCTTGGGCCCAATGCCATCGATCTGATCCTAGAAAAAAATCTCAGACCTCAGGACGATGGAAGGCAGGATGAAAGACATCGATACACATGATGCCTTCTACCTACTCACCAGGTGCCTGTCAATCCCAAAACTTACCTACTTCCTGAGGTGCTCCCCAGCCTTCAGCAGTCCGAAACTCAAGAAATATGACTCCTTAAGACCATGCTAGAGAGGGTATTGAATCTTTCCCTCGAAGATGGACAGTGGTTGCAAGCCTCACTTCCAGTCAGGCTTGTGGGGCTGGGAGTACGCAAATCCTCCCACATTGCCCTACCAGCTTTCTTATCCTCTTCCATAGCATCAAACGAGTTAATAAAACAAATTCTTCCGGACAACTTCAGTGACTCAGCAGGAATACAGGCCCCTAGCTACACCAATGCCATCACTGAATGGGAAACTCTTGCTGCTCCAGCACCAAAACCTAGTGCAGCATTGGCCTACAAACAGTCAAGTTGGGATGGCCCCATCGCTGAAAAGGTGCTTGCCAACATGCTTAGGAATGTAACATCAGACAGGGAGACTGGCCATCTCCAAGCTGTGAGTGCACATCATTCTGGGAACTTCCGTCACACAGTTCCCATTTCAGTAATGGGAACACGCCTGACCCTTGCTGCCCCAATTCACACGAAATATAGTGTGTGTATTTGCGGCGATGCGCAAGCCGACCAATATGGTCTACATGGTCCTAACTATTCCAAAACCAAGGGCTGGCATGCAAGACACAATGAAGTCAACGACATCATAAAGAGAGCCCTTGCTACAGCTGGATGCCCAGCCGAGAGAGAGACCCGATCACTAGCAGCTACCAATACCCACAATCCAGCAAACCGCCCCAATGGGATCACCATCTATCCATGGAAGAATGGTAAGCTCTTAGCATGGGATTATACCTGTGTGTCGACGCTGGCTGACACCTACATCCATCACAGTGTCGGGCGACAGGGAGGAGTACATGATCGGCAAGTACAGGGACATAAGCTAACAGCATCAATTTGTCCCAGTGGAATCAGAGACCTTGGGATCATGGGGAAAAAATGAAACACGTTTCCTTAAAGAACTGGGTTCCAGACTCATCGACACCACCAGGGATCCAAGGGCAGCCACTTTCATGTTCCAGCGCCTCAGCATGGCCATCCAGAGGGGAAATGCATGCTGCATACTGGCTCCAGTCCAGCTACGGAGCTGGAGGAGATTCATAATCTTTGATATATTGTACCAATGTATTCATGTTTGTGTTTTCTGTCAATGTGTTCTGTCTATTAATAAAGTTCACATAGAATATAGAATATAGGGTGGTAGGAGAAGAAAATATTCAAACAACTCCAGGGAGAACCTTGAGTTTTCCCTGAGGTACGTTTATTGTCTTCTCTTAGGATGAGTAAGTTTATTCAGGTATACACAAATACAGTTACATAGATCATCATACATAGCAACATATGTGTAGAGAACCTAGGATAACTCAAAAGTCAGACAGAGTGACTTATTTCCATTGGGGTCCTTTTAATACCTTAAATATTATACACTGTAGGAGATATATGTTATTATACTATAAAGATATATACTAAGAACAAGGTAAAAAGAGTTATTTACATTTACATGTATGTTAGCTAAAAATATAAAAAACATTATCCTCCCTTTCTGTCGCTACATTCATTAGGTCCCTTTTTGGCTCTCTTCTTGAACTGGCTCATGCTATGACTGGCATTGACATGTGCAGGCAGTCTGTTCCATTCCTTTATTGCTGTACAATAAAAGGTGTTTGAAGCCTGGCCACTGACTGTGGGTACTACAAAGTTGTGCTCTCTCCCCTAGTACTATGACTATATATATATATATATATATATATATTTATATGATTTTGCATAAGAAAAGAAATACTTTGAAATTGAAAGAAACCCAAAGTATTTCTTTTCTTATGCAAAATCAAAGTCGAGAACAACATCCAGTTTTGGGGCCCCCTACTTAAACGGGATGGGTCCTACACAGATGACAGCAAGGAAATGAGTGAGTTACTTAAGTCCCAGTATGACTCAGTTTTTAGCGAGCCGCTAACCAGACTGAAAATCGAAGACCTAAATGATTTTTTATGAGAGTGCCACAGAACTTGACAGACGCATGCCTATCTGACATCACCACGACGCCAAATGACTTCGAAAAGGCAATAAATGACATGCCCATGCACCCGCTCCAGGCCCAGATTCATGGAACTCCGTGTTCATCAAGAACTGCAAGAAGCCCCTATCACGTGCTTTTAACATCCTATGGAGAGGGAGCATGGACACTGGAGTCGTCCCGCAGTTACTAAAAACAACAGACATAGCCCCACTCCACAAAGGGGGCAGTAAAGCAATAGCAAAGAACTACAGACAAATAGCGCTAACGTCCCATATCATAAAAATCTTTGAAAGGGTTCTAAGAAGCAAGATCGCCACTCATCTTGATACTCATCAATTGCACAACCCAGGGCAGCATGGGTTTAGAGCAGGCCGCCCTGTCTGTCCCAACTACTGGACCACTACGACAAGGTCCTGGATGCTCTAGAAGACAAACAAAATGCAGATGTTATATACACAGACTTTGCAAAAGCCTTTGACAAGTGTGACCATGGTGTAATAGCACACAAAATGCGTGATAAAGGAATAACAGGAAAAGTTGGTAGATGGATCTATAATTCCTAACAAGTAGAACACAAAGAGTAGTAGTCAACAGAGTAAAGTCTGAGGCAGCTACTGTGAAAAGCCTCTGTTCCACAAGGCACAGTACTTGTTCCCATCCTGTTCTTCATCCTCATATCGGACATAGACAGGGATATAAGCTACAGTGCTGTGTCTTCCTTGCAGATGACACCCGAATCTGTATGACAGTGTCCACCGTTGAAGACACTGCAAGACTCCAAGCAGACATAAACCAAATCTTTAAATGTGCTGCAGAAAACAATATGAAGTTCAATGATGAGAAATTTCAATTACTCAGATACGGAAAAAGTGAAGAAATTAAAATCTCATCGGCGTACAAAACTAATTCAAATCACACAATAGAGCGAAAACTAATGTCAAAGACCTGGGAGTGATCATGTCAGACGATCTCACCTTCAAGGACCATAACACCGTAGCAATTGCATCTGCTAGAAAAATGACAGGAAGGATAATGAGAACGTTTCAAAACCAGGGATGCCAAGTCCATGTTGACACTTTTTACAGATCGCTTGTTCTATCTAGGCTGGAATATTGTTGACACTAACTGCACCTTCAAGGCGGGTGAAATTGCTGACCTTGAAAATGTGCAGAGAACCTTCACGGCACGCATAACTGCGATAAACCACCTCAATTACTGGGAACGCTTGAAGTTCCTAAACCTGTACCTCTAGAACGCAGGCGGGAGAGATACATTATTATATACACGTGGAAAATTCTCGAGGGATTAGTACCAAACTTGCACACGAGTGTCACTCCCTACGAAAGCAAAAAAACTCGGCAGGCGATGTAACATCCCCCAATGAAAAGCAGGGGTGCCACTAGCACGTTGAGAGACAAACACAATAAGTGTCAGGGGCCCAAGATTGTTCAACTGCCTCCCAGCATACATCAGGGGGATTACCAACAAACCCCTGGCTGTCTTCAAGCAGGCACTGGACAGGCACCTAAAGTCGGTACCTGACCAGCCAGGCTGTGGTTCGTACGTTGGACCGCGTGCGGCCAGCAGTAACAGCCTGGTTGATAAGGCTCTGGTCCAACATGAGGCCTGGTCACAGAGGGCCGCGGGGGCGTTGACCCTGGAATTCTCTCCAGGTAAACTCTAGGTAATATATATATATATATATATATATATATATATATATATATATATATATATTATATATATATATATATATATATATATATATATATATATATATATATATATATATTATATATATATATATATATATATATTATATATATATATATATATATATATATATATATATATATATATATATATAAATGTATGTATGTATTACCTGGAGTATACGCGGAGCACGGTGTTCGAGGGTAAACGCCCCGCGGCGTTGTGATTAAAATATTTACAGGATCGAAAATGTCGTTAAGACTGGAGTACCAGGAATGATGATGTGGCAGAAATTTAAACCTCTCATCTCCCCAGATCCTTTTGAACGAGGACATGTAAATCGTGATTAAAAAAAAACTCGTCCAAGACTAACTAGCGAAAGAATATCAAGACAGTGTGTCCCAGAGAAAGTCTCAAGGATTAGAATGAAGGCCACCGCTCATTTCCAGCTAAACAAATTTCAGTTATCTACCATTTCCTCCAAGGCTGCGACCTCTCCTCGTTAACCAAACTATTTTCCCTTTACCTGAAATTTTAAGATTGTAAAAAGAGGATCATAGCGCTACAGGTGATATGCTAGACGTAGTGCTATATTTGGTGTCGTGGTTTGTAGTACCACCCTGGAGTGCAGTAGGCTGGGGCGTGTTGGGCATTTGTATGTGGGTCATCAACAGACTCCGCTACCCATGGTGGCACTCATCTGACACCATGAACGGCAAGACCGTGGTCATCACCGGTGCCAATAAAGGTGGGTAGTTAGATGTAACTAATTAGTTGCTCGCCCTTCAGTGGAAGTGTCTTGATGCTGGTAAAGGGTTCTTGATGTAGGAAGTGGGAGTTATATTCCCTTGCATCAGAGCTGATTGTTTCCTCTTTTCAGGATTTGCATGGTCCCTACGATTTTTTTTGCGCTTCCCCTTAGAAACGGAGCCAAGAGGAAAGGTTTCAGTCCCCCCATCCCTAAAAAAAAAACTCAGCTCCCCAAATAAAATAGTAATAATAATAATGCTGCTTCCAAACAAGTTTTAATTGTGCCCCCTGAGTGGCTAGTTTATTGTGGACCTCATGTTCATCTTGTGAATGGTAGCTCAAATTACAATATTATGGGAGTCACAATGGGTCTTGATCAGACCCCACTGGGCGTTGTTATATTACTAAAAAGAAATATGAGCAGTTTCATTTTTAATTACTTCATATAGTTGTACACAGCATAATATGGAATACAATTTAAAAAAGTAAGTAAGTTTATTCAGGTATACACAAATACAGTTACATAGATTATCATACACAGCAGCATATGTTCCTCACTTGGGGCAAATGTCAGCAGCATGTGTAGAGAACCTAGGATAACCCAAAAAGTCAGTGACTAATTTCCATTGGGGTCCTTTTTAATACCTTATTATTATACTATAAAGGAGATATATTATTATACTATAAAGGAGATATCTTATTATACTATAAAGGAGATATCTTATTATACTATAAAGGAGATATCTTATTATACTATAAAGGAGATAATATCTTATTATCATACTATAAAGGAGATAATATCTTATTATCATACTATAAAGGAGATAATATCTTATTATCATACTATAAAGGAGATAATATCTTATTATCATACTATAAAGGAGATAATATCTTATTATCATACTATAAAGGAGATAATATCTTATTATCATACTATAAAGGAGATAATATCTTATTATCATAATATAAAGGAGATATACTAGGAATAAGGTAAAATTTGTTGTTTATATTACATGAGTATTATCTAAAAATAAAAAGTCATTCTCCTCCTTTCTGTCGCTACATTCATTAGGCACCTTTTGGCTCTCTTCTTGATATATTATTACTTCTTAAAAAAATAATTGGTCATGACTGGGTTGCAATTTATATAAAACAGTTCATTCATCTAGTGACTCCAGGCGATGCAAAATGTGAATACAACCTTAAGATCAAAACAAGTCTACATACACAACCCTAAGCCTCCTCATTATAGAAATTACGGCTTCCTGTTGAAGCATAATAATAATAATACCGTATAATGAGGTTTAACATAAGTATAATGTAGGATTGTTTACTGTTTATAGAAGGGGTGCTAATATTACGTTCGAACAGTCGTTCTGTTTTTCTTTTTCTTGTAGTATACCTCACTTTTTGGCACTGCAGTACCAGGGACTCTTTGCTGCTTGTCTGTCCTCTTCCCAGTGTTGGGTAGAAGCTTAGGCTTGGAAGATGAGTCTTATATAAATACCAGATTTCGAACGTACAAGCCTGTATGCAGTTCCGTTTTTGGATTTAGTTAACAATATATTGATAACTTATTATAGGTATCGGGCTGGAGACAGCCAAAGATCTGGCTGGTCGCGGGGCTACTGTCATCCTGGCCTGCAGGAACCTTCAGAAGGCCAGAGCTGCTAGAGGTGAGTGCTCCAGTGCAGAGCCTTCTCCCTTGATGATAGTGAATTGCTTTTGATCCTAGGAACTGGAGCTGCCTTCACCTTCCTCGGATCAACCTTATTATCTTCACGGGGTTATCGCTTTTCCATGAATAAAACAATAACAATATTCAGAAGTCTAATAATATTAATTTTGCAAATATTCAGTTGTTCACTACCAGTAACTGCACATATATGTGTATATATTAGTAGTTATGAGATATTCTTAAAATAACATTTTATCACGGTCAAAGTAATTTTTTAACAGTTGTAAAATAGCTTAAGGTTAAAATTTGCAGGCACTTGAGCATTAATTGTTACATTATTATTATAATCAAATAGAAGCGCTAAACCACAGGGGTTATACAGCATTAATTGTTACAGATGACATTGTTAGAGGCGGTGTCGAGGACAGGTGGAGGTCGCAGAGGTGGATGTATCCTGTATGTCATCAGTTAGAGTGTTTGCCAAGAAGTTAGAAGGACGCAAGGTTAGTGTCATAGTTTTAATGTGTATCTTATGTATGATACGAAACCCACTCTAAATCCTATCTTGGTGCTTGTGAATCACTTTTCAAATATTTTCAAAAGTATTGGTATACGATGCCTTCAGTAGGTCCAGGAGCTTCAGCTCGACACTTGATTACGCTAGTGGCTCTTTAGGAAGGATAGGAGATGGATATATTCCCAAGTGATACTAGTTTGTAGCAGTTTAATTGATATCACACAGACCATTTTTTTGTTCTACAGGTTGATGTGCTTATTAATAATGCAGCGGTAGCAGACATACCACGACAGTTGACCACCGAGGGCCTGGAATTGACTATCGCTACAACCATCTAGGACATTTTCTTTAACACACCTGCTTATGGGCGAGTATTAGACTCATTCACACGCTCCCTCTCCACCTCAAAAATCATCCCACCCCCATTCCTACCTTTACGATTGTACACAATACAAATCAGAACCATATTGAATATGCAGCATCAGCTTGGAGCCCTCTTAATCAAGTTTAAAAGGTTGAAAAATGCAACGGTTTGCAATCATGCCAGTTCCGGAGCGAGGGTCATACAATTTATAAGGGTCTACAATATAAGGACATGCCTTGTAT
>WNWK01035811.1:0-19546 GCA_009830355.1 Cherax destructor | reverse complement strand
GGGCCAAGATTGTCAACTGCCCCCAGCATACATCAGGGGATTACCAACAAGCTTCTGGCTGTCTTCAAGCAGGCACTGACAGGCACCTCAAGTCGGTACCTGATCAGCCGGGCTGCGTTCAATGTGGACTGCGTGCGCCAGCAGTAACAACCTGGTTGATCAGGCTCTAGTCCAACAGGAGGCCTTGTCACAGATCGGGCGCGGGGGCGTTGACCCCTGGAATTCTCTCCAGGTAGACTCCAGGTAGACTACACAACTGTCGCATCAACACTAGTAAGTAAGCTACCAGCTGCACCAAATACCTTAACTCAGACTCTGATAAGTTTAAAA
This sequence comes from Cherax destructor, assembly GCA_009830355.1. Taxonomy (NCBI): domain Eukaryota; kingdom Metazoa; phylum Arthropoda; class Malacostraca; order Decapoda; family Parastacidae; genus Cherax; species Cherax destructor. Next base: position 19,216 of record WNWK01035811.1, on the reverse strand, counting down.
CATGCTATACCAATAAAGGGTAACTGCAGACAGTTGTCAACTAGTAAGTGTATCTCATGACTTCGTGCAAAAGAGCAGTTTAAACCAACTAAGAGTACCGGCCCTGATAAAATCCAGTCTAAGTTCCTAAAAGATGGTGCCTCTGAACTGGCAATCCCATTGCTCACATAATAAATTTGTCCATCACCACTAATACAGTACCAGAGAGTTACTCCTATCTTCAAGAAAATAGTAGGTCTGATGTCAGCAACTATAGGCCTGTTAGTATACTCAGTGTAATATCCAAAATTCTAGAGAGGGGGTGTACTGTCAAGTATTTAAACATCTTTGTTACACTCCCAGGTCCTTAAACGACCTTAAGTACTATATCCTTTCCTTTTATTAGAGCATAACAATTTCAGACAGAGTTTGAGTGATAATAATAATTGTAATTAAAACTTATTTTAATGAATTAGTAAACTAGAAAATACCAAACATAAGGCATGTAGGGTTATACTGTTATACAGTATCTTGGTCAAGAATCCTTACTGCACGTTTTGCTCCAACAATCTAGATTATGCCTTAAAATACATGGTTACAGAAAGAATATCTAGTATACCTACTAGATCAGTCAGAGTATTATACAAATTAACAGAATATACACGTTTCAAGAAAACCAACAGCTAGTCAGTTGGTAAGACCAGAGCAGGAGTGTTGATCCATTGGCTGGTATCTGCACACTGACTCCAGCTCTACAGCGAGTGTGGATTTTATGTAGATCACGTGATTAATAACACCAATTGATTGACACAGAAAAAGAGGGGGTCATAACAACCGTACAGAGTTTATACTCTAACTATTACAATAATTCGGTACACAGACCGGTAACATAAAGTAACATAATATAGTAGTATTTAATCAATTGTGGCCACAATAAATATAAATATAAAAACAAATCTTAATAATAAAAAGGACATTCATTTCAATTTAGCATTAAGGAAATGAACGCAATAAAAATTTTAAATATAAAAAAAAGGTTAACCAAAAGGGGTTTGGGTAGAGGGCGCAACAATCTTAGTAAACAAAAATATTCTTCATAGTTACCAATCAGGCTTTAGGAGCTCTTCCCCCAACCGACACCTCCCTAATTAACCCCGTTTTATTTGTCGCTAAACCCCTTGGGGTCAAAGGACGTCCCCCCTTTGTTTCTTAATAATCGGGACATTGAAATTTTCAAAAAATGGGCGAGATGGGGGTCCCGCCAGTAAACACAGTGTGCATTCAGATGGTTCGGGGGGCTGTGTCTGGCAAGAATGATCCTGTTCCCCCCTGCCTGCCATAATAAGGACACCTACGGCATTGAAAATTTTAAGAATTGATTGATACAAATTTTGGAGCATATAGAACATTCGTCTTTTTCCCGTAACATCAATGTATATGAAAAGGGTTGTTGCCAGGTTCCGGAGGTCAGATTGACAAAAATGGTTCCAAGAGGTCAGTATAGACGAAAATTAAGTGTTTTGGTCCTTCAAGACCTACCCCTTACTATAGCGGGGGAAAAAAGATCAAAAACGCCCCTTTTTTAAGCAGATGAGTCAGATTTGGAGGGTTTTTTTTGGGACGGGGATACAGGACAGACATAGGGCACAATAGGGAAGTGGAGGGAAGGGACGTGAAGGGCCTTCCGGAGGGTACATTTTTTTTTAAAAAATTATGTTATGCCATCCCATTCCATCCTATATACATTTGGGCCCCACTTGCCCCAAGTGGGTGAAAACCCATGAGCAACATCACCCCCTGCAGATTGCAGTGTCTAGACCATGTTGCTGCACAGTGTGTTTTGACGTCGGGGACCAAAGGATGGAAAGTCGAACGGAGGCTCTGATGGAACAAAATACAGGATTTCTATGTTCAAGGGGGGGGGATGAGAATTTTTTTTATATGGCTTATCGGGGGAGCTCGGGGGGGAAAGGGGGTTGTTATGGGGGGGGGGGGGGGAGTGGGGAAACCCCCGGTGGAAAAGGGGGGGTTTAAGGATAATATCAGGGTATTGCAAAAAAAAAGGTTTGATGTGGCAAGGGTGAGGGGGGTTTGGGTTTGAGGAGGGGGTTTGGGGGGGGACAGGCCTTTGGGGATGTATCCTGCGGGGGGAGGGCAACAAAGCTAGGGAAAATTTGGGGGGGGCCCGGCAGGAGGAGATGGGGGGGGATGGGGGGGGGAAGATTTGGTCACAACGGAGTGAAATGGGGCGGAATGGGAGGCTGGGGGGGGGGCAATAAGGAGGGGGGGGTGGGGGGAGGTTTTTGGGGAATGGGGGGTTGGGGGGGAAGGGGCTTGGGGGGGGAGGATGGGGGGGGGTTGGGGGAAAACAGTGGAGGATGGGGGAGGGGGTTTTTTGGGGGTTTTTGGGGGAGTGGGGGAAGGGGGCCCCGGGGGTTTGACGGATTGCCCAGTGACTTTTTTATACAATATTGGGGGTTTTAAAAGGGGGTTTTGGGAGGTTGTTAAATGTCATAAAGGGGGGACGGTTTTTTTGGGGGGTTTCCCCAAGGGGGAACGGAAATTTAGTGGTTTTTCCCTTTGGGAGACAGTCAGACAACGGTGAGGGACTATGGGGAAAATTTTTCACTTATTTTGCGGGAATAAAAATTTTTTTAAAAAAATTTTTGGGAATAGATTAAAAAGAGGTTTTGGCCCGTGTGTCCCTGTATCCAAGTCAATCTTGGTTTGTTATGTAACACGGTTATGTTGGTCTCGAGGCCCATAAGGGTCCTCGTGGCATAAGATGGAGTGATTGGTGTTGTGATAGTGGTGTAAGACTTTGTAGGTGTATCTGAATTTCTGATAGCAGGTGCGTATACAGTACTGTAGAGTTTCTCTGTGTTTTCGGGATATGTATATTGCAAATGAGCTGTTATGTTTTCTTGTTATTTATGTATCATGTTTTGCTGTTTTTATGTCGGTACTCGAATTCATGTTTTCAGATGTACAGTGTATTTTTCATTATCCATTGTTCTTGCTATTTGTGTTTATGTTTTTGATTGTAATTGATTTCTTTTCATTATGTAATGTAATTTTGCATCCTTGAGGGATGTTAAAAGTCAAGCATGTGGCATAAACAGTTTGGAACAACTCATGGATTGTGGTGAGGGCGTCTGTATGACAGGGGGGAATTTACTTAATAGGGGGTTAGTTAGGTGGTGTGTACTTGTGTTTTTAATTTTTTGTTATGGTGAAGGTTATTTTACTGGTTGTTTTCAATGTGCAGGTTGTATTTATAAGACATGCTTATCGTGAATTATCCTCTTTGTTTTTGTGACTCGGACATATGTCGAGTTAGCCTATTCCCAAAATGGTATACACAAGTGGTTTGTAGTTTTGATGATATATATTACGCCCCATTTAAAGGGGGATTTTTTGCATGTTATTTCATTGTTAGTGTTCTTGTGCATGGGGTTGTTTTTTGTTCCGTGTGTTTTATCGTTATGTTTTTGGTTATACGTTATATTTTTAAGGGGGTTTTCCCGAGTAAGCATATTGTGTTTTGTTAAAGTTCATTTAAGATGAATGTCTTGTATGTCGGGGGGATTGAAATTCATACTTTTTTTTAAATTTTTGTACATCTGTTCTTGTGTTAAAGAGTTTTATGTATGCTATACTTGTTTTTAAAAAAAAAAATTAATCTGATGGATTACATGAGAACTGAAATGTCTATAGGGAACCTCATAGGAATGGTAACTTTAGACTTGAAAAAGGCCTTCGATACTGTCAACCACAATGTATTATGTAAGAAACTTCAAGCTATCGGCATAGGTTCCATATACTGGCTTAAGTCCTATCTTAGCAGGGAAAAAAAATTGTCAAAATCAACAAAACAGAATCAGAACCACTGTTGATAGATGTGGAGTTCCCTAAGGTAGTATTCTGGGCCCCTTTTTTATTATTCCTGTGTTATGTAAATGACATGCCCATCAGTTAAGTGAAAACTCCTGCTGTATGGGGAAAGAAAGTTTGTTAGTGTCAGGAAAAAACCCACAAGATTAAGCTAATGTATTAACACTGGAACGAGTCCTGCAGCAAATGGTTAGTAGACCACAAACCACGTTACATCTAGGGAAAACAGAAGCCATACTTTTTGGCACGAAATATAAACTGAGAAGGGGTAAATAATTTAATGCTCGGGTAATGGGGAATCCATCACAGTTTTCTCCCCTTACTGAGGCTCGCAGGACCCCAGGGTCTACCCCTTTTTATACAATGTCATATGGACTACACTTGCTCTTCATGGTACTCTGCCTTGACAAAAACGGGAAAGATAAACTGCAAATCACCCAGAACAAATGATAAGATTCATCCTGGACCTGGGCCCAAGAGAACATGTAGGCCAGGATGAATTACAACAATTGGATATGCTGAATATTGAAGACAGAGTAAAACAACTTAAGTTAAATCAAGTTTATAAAATTGCTCACAGACAGTGTCCAGAATATCTTGCTGCCAATTTTGTCAAGACTGGGAACCAAAGCAGTAATAGTACTAGGGGAGAGAGCACAACTTTGTAGTACCCACAGTCAGTCAGGCTTCAAACACCTTTTTATTGTACAGCAATAAAGGAATGGAACAGACTGCCTGCACATGTAAAAGCGTCATATCATGGGCCAGTTTAAGAAGAGACCCAAAAAGGTACCTAATGAATATAGCAACAGAAAGAGAGGAGAATTATTTTTTTATAACACACAATAAGGTAAATAACTTTTTTTCCCTTTAAATTCCTAGTATATATCCTTTATAGTATAATAACATATATCCCCCTTACAGTGTATAATATTAAGGTTTTAAAAAGGGACCTTAATGGAAATAAGTCACTTGATTTTTTTTGGGTTATCCGGGAGGGTTTTCTACACATATGCTGCTATGTATGATAATCTATGTAACTGTATTTGTGTATACCTGAATAAAAAATTTTTACTTACTTACTATTACTACTACCACTACTACCAAGACTACTCCTGTACTACTGGTACTACTGGTAATTTCTACTACTACCACTGTTACGATACTATTACTACCACTACTAAGGCTACTACTACTAAGACTAATACAGCAACTATTACTACTTCATTAAGGGGCCACTGTTATTATTACTACTATACCACTACTACTAAGAGTACTGCTGATACTATTACCCCTAATTTCTTTTACCACTACTACCACCAAGACTACTACCGCCCCTGTTACTACTACTACCCCTTTTTTAACTAAGACTACTTCGCTACATTATAATAACCCCTACAATACTACTACAAGACTACTACTATTCACTACTACGCTACTACTTCTTCCAAAACTTTCCCCCCCCACTACTTCCACCTCTGAACCAGGCATTTTCCCCGATATACACTGACACCCACTACCCCCTCGGGGTTTACCAGGCACCGTCCTGCTCTAGTATATACATGTCTATTCACTACCACCCTGGGGTTACCAGGCACCGTCCTGCTCTAGATATATTGACTACCTTCACTACCACCTTGGTTCACCGGACCGTCCTGCTCTAGTATATACTACACCTTCACTACCACCTCTGGTTCACCAGGCAACCCCCCCCGTTTGGATATACTGACAACTTACTACCACCTCTGGTTCACCAGGCACCGTCCTTTCCCCAGTTTTACACCCCACCCCACCACCTCTGGTTCACCAGGCACCGTCCTGCCTTAAAAATTTTTCTGACTACCTTCACTACCACCTCTGGTTCACCGGCACCGTCCTGCTCTAGTATATATATTTTACCCCCCACTCCCCTCGGGTTTTACCGGGGGGGTCCTGCCTAGATATACTGACTACCTTCACTACCACCTCTGGTTCACCAGGCACCGTCCTGCTCTATATAAATGTCTACCTTCACTTCACACTTGTGTGACTAGTTAATTGTCCAAGCCCCACCAAAAATATCATAAGTTTCTTTTTTTGTTTTGGTTATTTGTACATTATTATTATTACTTTTTAAATTTTTTAAAATTATTATTATTTTTAAAATTTTATTATTTTTATTATTATTATTATTATTATTATTATTATTATTATTATTATTATTAGTTGTTGTTGTTGTTATTGTATTATATAAAAATTTTTAAAAAAATTTTAATAAATTTTTGACCTTGTTATTTACTTTAAAAATGATGATTTACCTGAGATGAGGGGTTTCATCTAATAAAAAAAACTACTGCAACAGACTACTGTTGTGGTTGCTACAACAGACTACGTTGTGGTTCCCCCAATAACAGACTTTTTGGGGTTTCCACAACAATAGACTATGTTTTGGTTGTCTACAATAAAGACACTGTTGTGGTTCCCCCAACAACAACAGACTACTGTTGTTTCAAACAACAGGGCTACTTTTTTTTGCTCCCCACAACAACAACAGTAAATTTTGTGTGGTTGTACAACAACAGTAACCAACAGTTTTGTTTACCAAAAACAGTAACTCTGGGTGTTGCCAAAAACATACTACTCTTGTGGGCGGTTTAATTTTTTTTATTATAAATAATAATTTAAAACTTTGTATTTAAAAAAAAGAAACTACTGTTGTTAAAATTTCCCAAAAAAGCCCCTTTTTCATTGTTATGGTTTTTCAACAAAGAGACTTATGTTGTGGCCCTTCAACAACAGTAGACCCCCGGGCTGGGGCTAAAGGTTTTCCCCCTTTACAGGGAGGCCTGGGGTTGCCCCCGTCAGGGGAGAAAAAATTTTGGGGGGGAATTTGTCATGTTCCCCCCCCCGAAAAAGGGAACCCAAAATTTGCGACTGGTGTGAGTCGATCCGGGAAATATGAATCCAATTAACCCTCGAGATCAAGATCCAAAACTGAAGAGAAGATTACATCGGGAAATACTGACACAGAAAATACCTACAAACAGCTATAACCAGTCACCCCGATCAAATAACAATTTGGGAATATGAAGGGGAAGAAGCAATCAGACTGGAATAACAACATGCACACTGACTGGATGAATATCTTGATTTTCAAATGACAAACCGAACAAGATAACTTGTCTGATGAGTTATAATAAACAGCAACCACATTCCCAGAACATAACTCAATCCCATGCAAGGAAACTGCTATCACCATATTACAACACCACCTACAAGTTAATTTCAAAGTAATGAAATCAAGGAAACACGATTGCTAGAAAACAAGGTAAACCTAGTATAATGATCAGACTTCATTCAAGGATACAAAAAGGACCTAATTAAACAGCAATTACAGTGAAAATGGAGATATATCAATGAGTGCCTAACCAGGAAACATTAAAATGGAGTACATCAATGAGTGCCTAACCAGGAAACGTCAAAACCTTCTGTTTTGGGTGAGAAAACTTAAACTGGAGAACAAAATCCACAGTGCTTCGCTCGTGATGGGAAAATACTAGTTCGAAAAGTATCAACAGGTCAGCAATTTTCTATATCAAACGAACGGATCTCTCCAACTTCCTTAGACAGTAGGGTATTTTTTTTTTTTTTTTTTATTTAGAAAACAGGGAAAACATTTTAGTTGTCAGTAGATTTTCAACTGGTAAGTATGTACATAAATAATGGACAACATATCTATATGCTTCCAAAATAAAAACTAAACACAAATTAAACAAAACAAGTTATAATACAAAACATAAGGCCACTTAAATAGTCTCCTTGTAATAAAAGAACTATCTTTTACATTAACATGAATGAATTTTAAAAAATGAAAATTACAAAACTTGTAAATGGCAAATCAAATTGAAAAACATGTCCTCAGACTCTTCCATTATTCCACAGAAACATATCTACTATAATTAAAAAAAAAAAGAAATGGAGCATACCATACACCCCACATAACCCCACCTGAACATACAGACACATTAATAATATACACTATCATTACAAAAACCCGCTCAACCTCTCAACTCCCTAATAAAAAAAACCCAATTTAGTAAAATCTACTAATGAAAACTGAAAACTTTCTTGGGTCATAGAATCTCATACAAAAGACCCCCTTCTATCCCCCCCCTTTTATCCTAACGATACCCCTACATACATTTTTCTCATCTGTAAAGACAAAAAACCCTCAAAATTTGAGCTACTGATCACACCAAAATCATGTAACCCTTTAAAAAAACATGACAACCAAAAAGCAGTCCAGTAAAACTCATGCATGCATATATAAAAATTCGTGTGTACACATGAAAAAAAACCTAATAACCCAAAAGCAAAGTTTACAGTTTTGTAGCCAAAACATACATACAAATCAAAATAATACAAAAAATCATCAAGCCCAACACACCAGGCAGTGAATTTCTCCATTTAATTTAAAATTTAACATTACACCCTTCTTATAACTTTTATAATTAGTTAGCTAGGTAAAATACCTTACCATCATTTTTTCTACACATTTCTCCTCTACTGAAGAAACCAACTTTTATTCAACAAAAATACTGTATTCTACTTTTGTCCCATAAATACAAAAGTATTATACCAAATGTTGCAACACACACAAAAACACAGAAAACCACAATGACATGTTTTTAAATGAAAATATGCCTCACCCTTTGAAACCAAAAAAACCTTATTCTTCATAAACATCAAAAAACAGTTACTGTTACCTCCATACAAAATCAAACCTTACACCCATGAAGTATGTCCCTATACTTCAAAAAGTCATACAAACTCACAGATAATATGATCCCCAAAGGGAAAAAGCCCCCTCTAATTTCCCTCCCTTTTTTCCTACTTCATTATATCATTTTCTACTCATAACCCCCCCTTTATACATACCTCCATTCACAACAAAGTAAAAATTTTTGTCAAAACCGTAACTCATGGTTACCTGTTACACCGTCCCCCCCATCTACACAAACATACCATTTAACTTACCTCTCATACTTCACAAAAATAGAACAGCCATTTTTCAACTATTAACTTGTATCATTCCCAAAAATTTTGTCCTACAGTAAAATCCCTTAAAACCACAGGAAAACCTACCCCATGACTCATACAAAATTTATTTCTACATTTTGTCCTGTACATGGACGCTGCTATGGCCTTTAACCGTACACTCCCAGTTTGCCCCCTCATCACCCACGAAACATACACAAATCAACAGCCATATACATAAGCACTTACGCACATCCTGCCCCACACCACCTATATCTAAGCTCAAAATCTCAACGCATGAATCCCCCCTCCAAATCTTAAAACGCCCCAGCCATTGTCTGACAACATCCAATTGCCACAAAATATCCCTCTGAAAAATAGAACGCCCTCGCCACATTTACCACCTTGCATCCCCAAACCCAAAACCCATCCTAAAAAAGCACCCCCCTGGAGGCCAGTACCCCATGTAAAACCGAAACATAACTTCTCTCGCCCCCCGACCCCATCCCCCTCAACCCACTCCATATACTTTCCAATCATATACCGGAAAACAGCCAGCCCTTCCATTACCTCCTTCTCTCCCACCCTTCCTAACACACGAGCCTTTACACGTCCCGGTTTCCCTTTACCCCTATAAACCACGCAACATATCAGCACACCTAACCAAACCTTCCTCCCCCAAACTTCCTAAATCCCATGCCCTCTCCCACCCTCCCGTCCCTTGCCCCCCCCTTAGTCAAAAAAAAAAAAATTGTACATATAAGCACCTAGCCCGTTCCTCTAAATCTATTAATCCCAAACCCCCCAAGCCCACCCCTTCATGACAACTCCTACACAACCAATGCTTCCTATATCCCCAATATATTTCCCCAAAACCTTTCCAACCAATTCCCCCTATCTCCCTTAATATAGGAAATCCTTGCCAAGGGCCAAACTTACTATAAACTAAAAATATTAACCACTATCCCTTTTTGCCTCTTCAACTACCCTCCCAATTACTTTCTTAATCCTATTACACAACACTTTCTAAATATCTTATAATCCCACATCATCGATAAACCCCGATAATCACCTATCTGTTCCCCTACCCCTCCTTTTTTACTAAAATAATCACCCCAGTGCACTGCGACACGCCCCATAGTACTCATCTCTTTTCAATTTACCATCAATCTCACTAAACAATCTTTTATGACCTCCCCACTGCAACACATAAAAATCATTCGAAATTCCATCAATTCCAGGTGACTTTCACCATACTGCACGCCATCCACACCTCCTCCTCACTTATGGTCCCCACCTCATAGCTTCCCTATCATCCTCCCCAACCTCTCATGACCCCTCCTCAATTATTCTCCTCTCTCTTTCCCCCTCCCTCCTGCCGTTAAATATCCTAAAACCAACTCTCTAAATACAAACTCATCAGCTTCTCTGTGCTCCTCATGATCTGACCTCTTTCATACCCATCTCTGTCCTCTCCAACCACCAACCTCGAAATCATCATCCCTCACTCCTTTTCCTAAATGACTCAACACATAAGCCGAAGGCTTATCACCCCATATAACCTCATCCACACCACCACGCACACGAATCGCATCAAACCGTTCATTCTGTATTTCAATCTCTCCTTAATCGCACCTCTTTACCATGTACTATCCAACCGCTCTCATGCATACACTCAGCTGATCCACGCTTTTACAATCCATACTTCCACTCGCAACCTCCCGACCTCTACTTTATAAAAATCCCCTATCGCTGGCTCGCCACGTCCACCACCATGACACTATGTCTGCAGAACTGCTGCCATTCCTCCATCGTCCCCACCATTTGAGCAACACTTTCACTCCTCCTCCCCTTCTACAAGACTTCTCATTTAGTTTCCAATACCCAGGATACCATTTCACCATACCTGCCCACTCAAGCTCCACTAACACTCTCTATGATCAGTGAAACCTACATCCACACAACTCACCACCCCACATTATAACCCTGAGACATATACGATCTAACCGTGCTGCGTACCCCTCCTCACAAAAGCATAATCGAACCTCCAACCCCCCACCCACCACATCAACTAATCCCACACTACCTAGAACATCCCTTAAAACACTGAGCACACATCCCGATCCCCTTGGAGCCTACATCTTGTTTTTATGACATTTATTCCACCACCACCTACTACTACAACTTGGCAAGCCACCCAAGTAATATACCAATTGATCCCTCACAAACTTCCTTGACTCTACGGTTATTTATAATGGCAAATAAACCCCAATGAAAGCTACCCTGACTCCTCCCCCAAACCCCATCCACCCTCACACCTCCCATCCCTCCCCTCCCAAGCCGCTAATAACTTAAAAGAGCTGCTCACTACCGCCACCTCCTTGAAGGCCTCTGAACCCAAAGACACTCTATAACCTTGCAACTGAAAATCCCTACCATACTTATAATTATGTTCCTGTATAACTACATTAATGTCATTACCTTCTATCTATTACTTCTATCCACTTCCTCGAGACCTCAGCTTTAGCCCCTGCTTCACGGTTACACTTGAATATGTTAAAAGTGGCTTCCTTTAGATTTCTCATACTTATTACCTACACGCTTGACATCCCACCCAGGTTGTGATGTTCCTTTTGTTTCTCAAATTCCTGTCACCATCCAAATAATTCCTTCCACTCAGCTCACTTCTTGTGCAACTTCTACCAAAGATTTTTTACTAGACCTTTTGAGCTGGTAAGACGCTGTCCTCAGCCACACCCATAGGACGAAGCTCTACGTGAATCACTTCCACGTCCATATCCCCAGCACAGTCCTCATTATGCACTGTAACTGGCACCTCCTGTTGAATGAGACTAGTGTCCACTGGGCTGACTTCCCCAGCTCCTTCCGTCACACACACTACCTCCACACCTGGTGAACTGTCCAACAGCCCACACAATTCATCTGTCAACTCTGCTGCTATAGCCCAAGTCCAAATCGTCAACCTATCCTGTACAGCCGGTACCACCGACGCCTGTGACTTGCAGGTGGAGTCTGGCACACCCTGCAGTCCCTGAACTATGTCACCCATCTTCCCGTCGACACCACGCCTACGTCCTCGTCCTGAACAGCACTGCATCCTAACAACCAACGCCACTTTGTGGCGTCGTAATTCCCTGGTCGCTGCATGGCCTGCTGCCATGTGTTCGTACGCATCTACATAGGCGGCACGTACGACGCGGAAATCAGCATAAGTCACGATGCCTGCATCCTAAATTGTAGTAACACATAGGACGGAATAGGTCGCCGTAGTGCTCACCTTCAATGTAAATGACCCTTCTGGCATCCCTTCATAGATACCTCCGACCATCGCCCAAGATTGCTTGGATGGACCACACCATATTCTTTGAAATACATCAATGCATATCCCGCTCATCAGCCAACGGTAATTACGAAGACGCACGTACGTATATTGCCTTTGAAACGTCCTTTTTTTTAACTTTACTTCCACTGATGAATTTACTGTCAGGCTGACGCCCTCCTATTTATCCACCAATCGCTTCATACACTGTCGTCGAAATCAGCTTGACAAAGTCCGCACTTCCATTCAGTGCAATACCGTAAATGTCATTGTTATCCAATCCAAATGTGTCTCTCTGAACACTGCAGGCAACATCACTACCGAATTAGACGGGATATACGGCACCTCTGATGAATTCTACACATACCGTAGTTAATCCGCCGACGATACTGGAACAGCCATTACTGTCCAATGAAACTGCTAGTAGCTCCACTAGGAGGTCAGGGATGCGGGAACAACCTTCCTCCACCACAGCTGGGCAGCCATAGGGTATTAGCGCTGGACGGCACCTGATGATAACTGCGCAATTATGTCAATTATCTTCACACCTGTGAAAGGGTGACCAACATGCTCACGCGAGGCACAAGTGTTAATTTAATTGGTTTATCTTTGTTGTGGGTGACGTGGAGGCAGTGAGAAGAGTCAAAAGAGATAAATATACAATAGTGAATTAGCATATATGGAGTAAGTGTATCTATTGTGCCATGTTATGGGTGCTCTGAAAGAGAGAGAGAAGGTAAGTGATGAGGTAAATCAGAGTATCGTTAATTGATTTTTCTTTTGTGGGGCACGGGTTCCTTGTATTGCGTCATGTTATATGGGAGGTCATTGCTCTGAAAGGGGGTGGATCCATTCGCCCATGAGTGTCTAGACTACAAGTGTTTTTGTTAATTGGTCTCTTTTTGTCGCTACACGAGAGGGAGCGTCATGGCATAATTATCGTGGGAATGGAGGCCTAGTTTGAGGGTGTATGGACTCTCACCCGTCCACGTGCTGTCTGGAGGTCAATCAAAGGTCAGACCAAGGTGGGAGGCCCAACCATTGAGTGTGTGTATGTGTTAGTTGTGTGTGTGTGTGTGTGTGTGTGTGTGTATGTTAGTTGTTAGTGTGTGTGTGTGTGTGTGTGTGTGTATGTGTTAGTTGTGTGTGTATGTGTGTGTGTGTGTGTGTGTATGTGTTAGTTGTGTGTATGTGTGTGTGGGTGTGTGTGTGTGTGTGTGTGTATTTGTGTATGTGTTAGTTGTGTGTATGTGTGCATGTGTGTGTGTGTGTATGTGTGTGTGTGTGTGTACGTGTAACATGATGACTTGCGATAAGCATAAAATTTATATATATTTTCTCGAAAGGTTAGCATTATATACCTCTTAATAAAGAAAAAATCATTATGGAGAGGGTGGTCGCCAAGTGCCTTACTCCTGTGTGGAGGGTGACAGCTGGGATCACACCTGTGTGGAGGGTGACAGCTGGAATCACACCTGGAGGGTGTGACAGCTGGGGATCACACCTGTGGGAGGGTGACAGCTGGGATCACACCTGTGTAGGGAGGGTGACAGTTGACGCACTGTGGAGGGAGACAGCTGGAATCACACCTGTGTGGGAGGGTGACAGCTGGACTCACACCTGTGGAGGGTGACAGCTGGGATCACACCTGTGTGGAGGGTGACAGCTGGGATCACACCTGTGTGGGAGGGGACAGCTGGGATCACACCTGTGTGGAGGGTGACAGCTGGGATCACACCTGTGGAGGGGGACAGCTGGGACTTGCCCTGTGTGGGAGGGTGACAGCTGGGATCACACCTGTGTGGGAGGGTGACAGCTGGGATCACACCTGTGTGGAGGTGGAGCGCTTGAATCACACCGTGTGGGAGGGTGACAGCTGGGATCACACCTGTGTGAGGGTGACAGCTGGAATCACACCTGTGTGGAGGGTGACAGCTGGGATCACACCTGTGTGGAGGGTGACAGCTGGGATCACACCTGGGTGGAGGGCAGCGGGATCACACCTGGTCTGGTAGCATAAGGTTTTCCTCAATGTGAGAAGATTAAAAAAATATTCAAAGGTGAAACAAAAAGTCAAGGTCTACAAAATATATTTATTAAACATTACATTACTTCCTCTTCTTCTTTCTTCTTCTCTTCTTCTTTCTCTTCTTCTTCTTCTTCTTCTTCTCTTCTTTCTTTCTTCTTCTTTCTTCTTCTTCAGAGTGGTCTGCTTCTATAAGTATTAAACCACCAGCAGCAATGCTAGAGGATGATGATTTGTATCTCTTGCACCGTTGCTTGTCTCTGGGAAAAAAATCTCTGACCAAACCTTGTCTTCCCAGCCACAAAGCATTTCACAGGCAGCCTCCTGGACTTCCTCTTCCACACTGTCGCTGCTGGAATCCTCCTCCTCTCAGTACCAGCAGCCAACCTCTCCAGGCACCTCCCCACTACATTAACTAATGCTTTGTTTCCCGATCATCTGGACGACCATAAGACACAGAGTGATAGGCATCTATATAGTATCGTTTGTCACTGAATGAGCTAAGACCTGCTTTCTAGCAGAGATAGTACTCATTTTGCCACCATATTTCTAATCTGACTATATTGGAAAGTATGTATAGATCCATCTTCGAGAACTTTTTAAAGTATATGAGTTAATTGTTGCTCAGACTGGGGTATGCTCCTTCGAGCGATAGTGTTATCATTATCAGTCAATAATATGCTATACATTTGGCTTAATGCAGACTATTTCTGCAAAATCAAGTGTCGCCCACCTCGCTTTTAAGCAAACCTAGAGACCCTTTCCTTGACTCATCAGAGAGATGGTCTGTGGGGAAGTTAGATGTGCTCATCCATATTTCTCAGTGGATCCTTCCATTTCAGTATTAATGTTTATTTAATTTGCTCAAGACAAATTACAAAACTGTCTGTGTCACTGTAGAGAAGTTTTATTCTATCCTCATGTTTTTTTAAGAATCATGAACAAAAAATGGCACAGCTTAAATTTGGCGAGTTATGTACACATAGGGGAAGAATTAACCATTATGGGTTCTATACATTTAGTAGACTCAATGTTATTACCCAGTAATAGATTGAAACCTTCATAGGAAATTTCCGAGACACCAACAAAAAAAAACCCAGTGTAGTATTTACTCTGCACATAGATTTGAGAAAGGACAGAAAATCCTCCCCCAAAAAACTTCTAACAGAACTGGGGGATTGAAAAAAGGTTTGAAAAAAGGGGAAAAACTCTTATAAGGAGCAATAGCCCAGTACCCCCAAAGGTTTTAATTTCCCCTTTTTTTTCCCGAATGTTCCTGGGGGGATAGTAACAAAAAAGGGTAAACCCCCCCCTTCTCTACTTCTTCCTGGGACATATTAAGGGGGTATTAGAGATTTTCCCAAAGGGTTTTGGGGTTTTTTGGACAAAGGGGGCTGATGGCAGGTTTGCCACGTTATAACATAACCAGTTTTTCTTTGGCACTGTTGTTTTTTTGGGGTTTTTCGCCCCTTGGGTACCCCCCCTTCCGGGGGAGTTTGAGGGGCCCCAGGTTATAGAGTGGGAAATTACGGGCCCCCCTTTTTTTTTTGACTGCTGAGATTCCCCTTTCTTGCCCCTTTTTTTCTCCCTCGGGGAATTTTTTACGATTCTCCCTTCCCGGGCCGTTGAGAAAGAGATAAGACCGCTGGAAAAGGGCGGTTAGTTTCAAAAGATCACCAACCTGGTGCTTAATCCGTAGGAAAGGGGGAAAAAAACTTTAGAAACACGGGGGGATATTTCTCCAGACTTTTCAAAACCCAGTGCTTCTGCAATCTGGGAATGATGGGGTTGCACCCCGTGGCTTTTTCTTTTAAATACCAGCCCCCTAGAGGGCCATTTCTATAGAAAAGGGGGGCCCCCCCCAAATTTCATTAGAGATTTTGATGTCACGGGGCCCCGCCCCCCTAGGTGGTCTCCATCTACAGCGAAAAAACCCCCCTGGTGTATCTACGAACATGAAGAACAAAAAAACCAGACTGGGGGTTGGAGTATTAGGTTGCAACCCTACAATATAAAAATTTACCTTTTGGGGAAAATTTAACACACTAGTGATGTTTTGCCCGAAGTCTTTGTATTTATTAGAATGTGTTAGGATTTTGGGTAGAACCCCCCTTTTTTTTTCCCCAGTGGGGTTTTTTTTTTAGTGGGGTGCCCCGCTACCGACCGCGGGCCCCCTTTTGGACCTTTTTACCCCCCCCGGGGCCGGCTGTCCCCTTTAAGTTTTGATTTGGGCCCAAGTTTGGCAAAGCTAAAGAATCCAGATAGCAAGCTATTTTAGATACAAGACTAGCTCCGGCGCAACTTAATTTCTAGGCCAACTCCGCTCTAAGCTCCAAATTCAAAATCCCGGGGGGGCCCCCATATTAAAACCTCAGGTTCAAGGCCTTTTAACCTGGGGAAAGGGGGAGCTTGGAGAAAAAAAACACAGTAGAAGATGTATTGAAATTGTTTTTCCCTTTAAAAAATCAGGCTAGATTAATTCCAAACTTTTTTTTTTCCTTCACCAAGTAATTATGATTATATAATTTTTTGTTTTTTCCTTCACCAAGTATAACAAATGCTATTTACCATTTTACTTATTAAAAAGGAGATTTTTTGGCCCACGGGGGGGCTAAGGCGCCAAAAGACAGACTTTTTTCCACAACCAGTCTTCGGAAAATTTAATGACAAATCGATGGAACCACATCCCCTTTTTCTTTTTTAAAAACTGCATTTAATTGGCTGAATTAGTCGTTGATTTGATGAGGGGCCCCTATACCAAACCCAACGATGGTTCCCCGGGGTTGGGGGGGGCCCCATGGGGGGTTTAACATCTCGAATAAAGGTTAATATTTCTTTGCCAACTTTGGGTTTTTGCCCACTACTCCTCGTTTTTTTATTTCATTCAAAACACAACCAAAAAACCCCTTTTAGCCCGTTCCAGTTTTTTCAAAAAATCACTGACCCTCGTTTCCCCGGGGCCCTTTTCGCATATCCTTCAAACCTCCCAAATTTCCCACCCCCGATCCCCACCCCATGCATTCACGCTCTTCTTCCCAGCTCAAAACAACACATTCCCCCCCCACATCAACCATTTTTTTTTAAAACCCCCACTACCCATGCCTTCAAACCCCTCATCAACGAGGGACTCATTCCCCCAAAGACAACATCTGCCCCCCCCCGTACGCCCTAAAGCCTTTTTTCCCCCGTATAACCCCTCATCTCCATCACCTTGGCCCTTTTTTTTTTGACCCCGAGCCCTGGGGCCGGCGCTCCCCCCAAAAACCTCTGCCAACCCCCCCCTCACCGCTCCCCCTCAAACCTTTTATTTTGGGGGAAACCCCAAAAATCTTTTCAACTCATGTATATTTTCCCCCCGGGGGCCCCCCCTCCCCCCACCCATAGCAATCCCCAATTTGTCCCCCCCCAAAAAAATTTAAAGAGACCATATTTCATCCGGGCCCCCCCAAAACTATCATGTCTTCTACCATCTTTTTGTTTTCCATTCCTTCCCACCATTCAGCAAATACCGCCCCCCTTCATCTTTTTTAATCCACATTCAATTTCCAGTACCCACAGAACCTTTTGTGGCAAACCCCCCCCGCTGACCTCTAAAAAAAACGCCTCTATGATCAGTAAAAAGCATCTAGGCAACATAAAGACTTTACCCCATCGCCCTTGTCTAACTTGGGCATATGCCCCTCTCACAAATGTATACTGTACCTCACCTCCCCGAAGCCTCTACATCCCCAAGTCCCACCCCTCAAAACCCCCTCAAAACTCCAGGGCACATGGCCCACTTCCCAGGGTTCTACATCCCATATCCTTAGCAAAAGTTCCAGTCCCCTCCCACTATCGTGATTTCTCCCCCGGGAAGCAAAAAAATTTGTTTTAACCATCACATCACCCACCGCTGGGGCCCCTAAACATTCACTAACGTTTTCCCCACCCCCCACCACATACCATCTAAACGGATTACCCTCCCCCCCCCCTTTCCCCCCTATTTGCAAGCAAAAACGGACTGGATTCCTTGATCAAAATGGCGACCCCACCTTTAATCTCCTCATGCGCCGTAAACACCCTTTAAAAAACCCGGGCACGTAATCCCTACCAGGTTGAAAATTATGTTCCTTCAACATGGCAACATCCACACTATGCCGATTCAACAATCGTACAAGCAACTTGCGTTTTCTTTTTCCCCATTTCCGTTCACATTAATTGTGATGCACTTAAAACCTCTTTAAAGGGTTTGGGTTTTTTTTTGGGTCTCACTTTCGGCTTCTTCATGCACTTACATCATTGCCTTTTTCATTTCCTTTTTTAAAAAAATCCCGAATTCTCCCACCACTCACACCTGTTTCTGACACTTCAGCCCACGTCTTTTTTCCCGACCTTTGCCCCCGGGGGGCACAATATCTTCCGAAACTGACTGGGTCACGACCCGTTTTGGAGAATCCCCACCAATCTTCATATCCACATCACTTTCTTCTGCATGGTGGATGTCCACCTTTCCCCTACCCGGGCGAGAGGTTGACAGATATTAGAATTAAAAATAATAGAACCTTTTAGTACCAACATTTTTTTCGTTTGTAATAACGATTAAAAAAACAGATGATTCATAAAGACTTACCATTGATTTTAGAATCTCAATGCTATCACTTGGTTGGGGGAACTTTTTTGATAATGACCCCCCTTTAAAATTTTTCAACTGTTCTTTCTTTTCAGAAATTGACATCACTCAAGCTTTCCACCAGATCATGTTACATCACTCAAGCTACCACCTGGTCATGTTACTGTAAGGGGGTTGGGGGGCAGTAGGAGGATTGAATAAATGTTTGTTTGGTTCAGTCATTTATAATTGTTTTTTTTGTTGTTGTTGTTATGGAGGGCCCCGGAAAAAAAATTGTTAGTGTTACTCTGGGTTTTATTAACCTACAACCACTACGGGGGGGACGAGGATGGGATCATCAGAGCCAAAGGGT
>WNWK01035810.1:0-19546 GCA_009830355.1 Cherax destructor | reverse complement strand
ATATATATATATATATATATATATATCACAATGTACACCAGAGGTGGACCCCATCCTATATAATATATATATATATATATATATATATATATATATATATATATATATATATATATATATATATATATATATATATTTTTTTTAAAAAATATATATTCATATATATAAATATTGTATGTATGTAAAGAGTTTTAACATACTAGGTTAATAAAGCTGTGTTTACAGTGACATCTTGTCTACATGATAGTTTGCTTTATATATATATTGTCTAATGACTAAAGTTCAGTGACATCACACGTCTTTAAGACCACAGGTGACATCACACTACATTGTCTAAGACCCAGTTTTTTGGGTAAATATTTACCGTCGTTCTTGCATATTAAAATATTAAATACATTTGTAACTCTAGTAACATCTCTCATATATTTTTTCCTTTACATAAGTGTTCTTCACTTATGTATTTCAGTGTTTACACATGATCCGCAGATTCACTTCCATTTCTGAATTCACACTCTTCTTTGTTACGCATATTTTGTCTTTACCATCACTTCAGTCATCATTATTCTGACATACACTTTACCTGGTATTGTCAACAGTCTTATTCTATTATAGTTATTACATTCTTTAAAGTTTTTCTCCATGTTCTTCTTTTATAAACATTATGAACAAAATCATTACCTATTCCAGTACTTTATTACAACTGCGTCACACACTTCAATCTTAATCCATTCCTAATTTCCCTTTTTTTAACCTTCTTATTGACTCATTTTCTTTCACACTGACTGGCTGACTCTGTTGACAGCAGAGTCAGCCAGGCTGACAGCTGTACCACAGAACTGTGCTGATCTTTATTGTAAATTATTATGTAGACCATACAAGTTTTCTTTTATGTTTACTTTTCCCTTTCGTCTACACATACACATCACTCCCAACACCATGCTAAGAACACACATATATACATTCATGTGTACACGTTCTCTTAAGCATATCTGCACTCTCCCTCACGGTTGTTTAAATATAAAAATATTGTATAAATAGTGTAAGAAAATTAAGAAAATTCTTGATGTTATGATATTTTGAGATTAGATGTAAATATGTGAAGAAGTGACTAACTTGAGAGACTTGTGGTTAAAACAAAGAAGTTATTTATAAAATACTTTCTTTTAGCAGAATTAATTATTAAATAAGTCTTTCAGTTTTCACATACACACTTCTTTCACCTCTTCATTAACTACCTAAAAATATTCACCATCACAGATGCAAAACAAAAACTTTCGGGATGGAAAAAAAAATTGTCAACTTGGATGATTCGATCTCTTGACAATAAAAAATTTGGTGGTGGCTGCCACAACCTGGCCAGTATGACTGTGTGTTACTGTGTCCCATACTGTTGTTATGTACTGTGATGTATGAATGTTAACATATAGTGATATGCTACCATTCTGCAACATTATGAACCACAACACTGAATGTTGTGGTACACTATGTTACAGAGATATATGACAAAGAAGTTTGTTTCACAGGTGAAAGTTCCTCTCTGCTGTTATGTGTTTTTTCACCACCATCGTTGTGTTGTGATGTGTATAAAGTCTGTCTGCTACACCACAGTTAATAACACTGTATGTAACCTGTTTGTTAAATACCTGATAGAACACTTATTGGTAAGATTATTTTCTTAGGATTCTGTTGGTAGGATTCAAGTGTATACGACTGGACGCTATTGGAAGAATACTACTGGAAGGATTGTTACCAAAAGACTGTTGGTAGAAGACCTCTGGCAGGTTTCTGCTGGAAACAGAGTGTTGGCAGGACTCTGTTGGTAAAAGACTTTAGGCAGCGGTTCGTTTGTTACGTATAAGATGAATAAAGTCAGCTGGTATTATACGTCAGTGTGATCGTGGTGTCTCCACCGAGATTATCCTTTCAGCGACTTTTTTTTTCATTTCCTTCCTGGTGGGAAAGAGAATTTTGTATCTTTTTGTCACATCTCAGATATAATCGGTGCAGATGCTTCCTCTAGTAAATTAATGATGGACGATTTATATGAGGGAACACAGTAGAGGGTGACCATTGTCATTCCATGACTGTGTCCTGTTCGTCCACAGAAAAACATTTCTCGATGATCAGAAACCTCACAAACCTCGAATAAACGACTAATACATTCCATGAAGTAAGGAATGACTGCGTGAGACCAACTGCTAATAAAATGGTGACCAATAGAAAATTCGCTGTGCTGGACAAACTAAAGTTGGGAGGCAGTGATATTGTTTCCACAGAGGAAACCACAATTAAACAACAGAAAAAGGATATTTTTTTACTTAAAATTAAGAAACGCATAACTATATGATTTCCTCTAATGACTGATGTTATTTAATGCTGGGATATGTGAGGACACGTTTAGGAATAACTAAAAGTGAGAGGAAGGTCAGACAGACTTTATACACATCACAACACAACGATGGTGGTGAAAAAAAACATAACAGCAGAGAGGAACTCTCACCTGTGATACAAACTTCTTCATTCAATAGTTTCCTTTTACAATTATCTTTTTTTCAATTTTACCAGTTTTGTGTCATAAATCTCTGCAACAACACAACATTCAGTGTGTAATATATGTTAACATTCATACATCACAGTATGTGGCATGCTACCAGTATGTTACATATTATTCAGCGTATATCGCACTCCAGTACAGGCTGCCTCTCAACCAGTGAACCGGGTGCTAAGGGTTTAACGATCACTAGGGTACCCGTCGTTAAATCATTACCTTGGTTCATTGACCAATCACAGACAAGTCTGCCAGCGCTGAAGCAACGTGGTTCACTTGTGCCAAGTGATCTGACAGACTTGTCTGAGCCGCTGGTTGAGCACGGTGCACTCTCTCTGGCTTCTGTTTTTGCCATCTTTTGTCACCGTGTGGTACACTTACTGTTCAACCTCTGTACATAGTGCACATAAGTGTACATGTTTATATCTAGCAAATTATATCTTGTGAAGGAAAATAAAAGTCATATACTATTGTTGAGTTTTGTGCTCCATTTTGAATCCCATTACTACCAGGTGGCAGGCTATACTATACCTGTGTTGGTAATACAGTGCATAACAATAGTGGAAACATTAACACAGTGGTGCTGGCCAGGCTGTGGCAACCACCACCAACACAGTGGTGCTGGTCAGGCTGTGGCAGCCACCACCAACACAGTGGTGCTGGCAGCTGGCGCCACCACCAACACAGTTGCTGGCCATGCTGTGGCAGCCACCACCAACACATGCTGGCCAGCTGTGGCACCACCACCACCAGTGGTGCTGGCCATGCTGTGGCAGCCACCACCAACACAGTCGTGCTGGCCATGCTGTGGCAGCCACCACCAACACAGTGGTGCTGGCCAGGCTGTGGCAGCCACCACCAACACAGTGGTGCTGGCCAGGCTGTGGCAGCCACCACCAACACAGTGGTGCTGGCCAGGCTGTGGCAGCCACCACCAACACAGTGGTGCTGGTCAGGCTGTGGCAGCCACCACCAACACAGTGGTGCTGGCCATGCTGTGGCAGCCACCACCAACACAGTCATGCTGGCCATGCTGTGGCAGCCACCACCAACACAGTGGTGCTGGCCAGGCTGTGGCAGCCACCACCAACACAGTGGTGCTGGCCATGCTGTGGCAGCCACCACCAACACAGTCGTGCTGGCCATGCTGTGGCAGCCACCACCAACACAGTGGTGCTGGCCAGGCTGTGGCAGCCACCACCAACACAGTCGTGCT
Source organism: Cherax destructor (assembly GCA_009830355.1). NCBI lineage: Eukaryota > Metazoa > Arthropoda > Malacostraca > Decapoda > Parastacidae > Cherax > Cherax destructor. Next base: position 15,782 of record WNWK01035810.1, on the reverse strand, counting down.
GGTCAGGCTGTGGCAGCCACCACCAACACAGTCGTGCTGGTCAGGCTGTGGCAGCCACCACCAACACAGTCGTGCTGGTCAGGCTGTGGCAGCCACCACCAACACAGTGGTGCTGGCCATGCTGTGGCAGCCACCACCAACACAGTCGTGCTGGCCATGCTGTGGCAGCCACCACCAACACAGTGGTGCTGGCCAGGCTGTGGCAGCCACCACCAACACAGTCGTGCTGGTCAGGCTGTGGCAGCCACCACCAACACAGTGGTGCTGGCCATGCTGTGGCAGCCACCACCAACACAGTCGTGCTGGCCATGCTGTGGCAGCCACCACCAACACAGTCGTGCTGGTCAGGCTGTGGCAGCCACCACCAACACAGTGGTGCTGGCCAGGCTGTGGCAGCCACCACCAACACAGTCGTGCTGGCCAGGCTGTGGCAGCCACCACCAACACAGTGGTGCTGGCCAGGTTGTGGCAGCCACCACCAACACAGTCGTGCTGGTCAGGCTGTGGCAGCCACCACCAACACAGTCGTGCTGGTCAGGCTGTGGCAGCCACCACCAACACAGTCGTGCTGGTCAGGCTGTGGCAGCCACCACCAACACAGTCGTGCTGGTCAGGCTGTGGCAGCCACCACCAACACAGTCGTGCTGGCCAGGCTGTGGCAGCCACCACCAACACAGTGGTGCTGGCAGGTCAGCACCACCAACACAGTCGTGCTGGCAGGCTGTGGCAGCCACCACCAACACAGTCGTGCTGGCAGGCTGGGCAGCCACCAACGTCGTGCTCAGGCTGTGCGCCACCACCAACACAGTCGTGCTGGCCAGGCTGTGGCAGCCACCACCAACACAGTGGTGCTGGCCAGGCTGTGGCAGCCACCACCAACACAGTCGTGCTGGCCAGGCTGTGGCAGCCACCACCAACACAGTGGTGCTGGCCAGGCTGTGGCAGCCACCACCAACACAGTCGTGCTGGCCAGGCTGTGGCAGCCACCACCATTTTTTTTTAGTGTCAAGTGATCGAATCATCCAAGTTGACAGATTTTATTTTCATTCATGAGTTTTTTTTTATTTTCCATTTGTGATGGTGAATGGTTTTGTCATTATTGAAGAGGTGATAGGAATATATATGTGAAAACTGTGAGACTTATTTAATAATTATTTCTAATTAAATTAAATGTTTATTAAGATGAGTTATTAGAATATCATCTTTGTCTTGATCACAAGTCTCTCATGATAGTCACTTCTTCACATATTTACATCTTTTCCCAAAAGATTTCATCAAAATATTGTAACCCTCATTCTATTTTCTTAAGAAAATTTAAATTGTAAAACCAAGAATTTGTTAATTCTCTTAAAATAGTTTAAACAACCATGTGGAAGAGTGTAGATTGTTTATGATAATGTGTACACATGTATGTGTGTTCGTAGCATGGTGTTTAGAGTGAGATGTGTACGTGTGTGTGCATGTACTGACCTATATATGGGTTTAGAAGTCAAGTCTTAGCTCCTGGGCTTGTCTTTCAACTTGAATTTTAGCAGATTCACTTCCTCTTTGCCTGATGGGACACAGTGTACCTTCTCTTAAATCAATATATAAAGCCAGCAGCCTCTACCACTTCTTCCAGGTCATTCTACTTCCTCAACTCACTAAGACGAAAAAATATTTATTGACATTAGTACGCCTCATCTGTCTTTAATTTCTAGCTGTGTCCTCTAGTACCTGTTTCTCTCCTCTATAACAATCTTAGTCGTGGCTTTGTCTCTGTAGATGCCTTCCTTTCCCATTACATTGTTAAATGCTCCAAACTTCAGAACACCCGTGACTTAACCTGATTCTTTTTTCCCTTCTCCCGCTTCCCCTTTCTTCTTTCTTCTTTCTCCTTGGGGTTTTCTTTCTTCTGCCTTGTATTTGTACTTTATTATTTTCTCCCCCTCTGTGTTCTTGCTCCTACCCTCTGTGGGCCCCTAGCTCCCTTGTGGGCCCTATTTCCCTTGTGGGCCCCTAGCTCCCTTGTGGGCCCCTAGCTCCCTTGTGGGCCCTAGCTCCCTTGTGGGCCCTAGCTCCCTTGTGGGCCCCTAGCTCCCTTGTGGGCCCCTAGCTCCCTTGTGGGCCCCTAGCTCCCTTGTGGGCCCTTAGCTCCCTTGCAGTGCTCCTCTTTCTTAGTAACCCGTAAAGGGCGATGGAAAATGACAGCGAAACTTGTCCAGGGTGATGGAATATGACAGCGAAACCTGTCCAGGGTGATGGAATAAAAACAGGGAAACTTGTCCAGGGTGATGGAATATGACAGGGAAACTTGTCCAGGGTGATGGAATATGACAGGGAAACTTGTCCAGGGTGATGGAATATGACAGGGAAACTTGTCCAGGGTGATGGAATATGACAGGGAAACATGTCACAGACGATGGAAAATGACAGGGAAAACCAGTCAGGTGATGGAAAATGACAGGGAAACAGTTAGGACGATGGAATATGACAGGGAACATTTCCTGAAAGAAAATGACACAAAACTTGTCCAGGGCGATTGAAAATGAAGGGAAACCGTTTCAGAATATGGAATATGACAGGGAAACCTTGACCAGATGGAAATGACAGGAAAACACTTCAGGGCGATGGAAATGAAAATACCGTCCAGAATCGATGGAATATGACAGGGAAACTCGTCAAGGCGATGGAATATGACGGGAAAACCCGTCCAAACGATGGAATAGAAGGAAACCTGATCAGATCGATGGAATATAGAGGGAAACCTGTCCAGAAATGGAAATGACAGGAAACTCAACGATGAAATGACAGGGAAAACCGTCCAGACGATGGAATATGACAGGAAAACCGTCCAGACGATGAATATGACAGGGAAACTTGACCAGAACGATGGAATATGACAGGGAAACCGTCCAGAAGTATGGAATATGACAGGAAAACATGTCCAAGGAGATGAAATGACAGGAAAATTAGAACGATGGAAATGACAGGAAAACAGTCCAAGGTCGATGGAAATGACAGGAAAACATTGTCAAGGAGATGGAAATGACAGGAAACATTCAGAGCGATGGAATATGACAGGAAACCAACTGTCCAGGATGGAATATGACAGGAAAACCATTGCCAGAACGATGGAAAATGAGCAGGAAAACTGTCCAGGGATGATGGAATATGACAGGGAAACCTGCCAGGTATGATGGAAAATGACAGGGAATACTGCCAGGATCAATGGAATATGACAGGAAACAGTTCAGGAGATGGAATATGACAGAAAACCCGTCCAGAGATGGAATATGACAGGAAACTCAGACGATGGAAATATGACAGGGAAAACATGTCCAAATGGAAATGACAGGGAAAACGTCAGGGCGATGGAAAATGACGGAAAACCGTCTCAGGGATAGATGAGAATATGAAGGTACAGGAACCTGTCCAGGACGATGGAAAATGACAGGAAACACTCCTTCAATGATGAATATGACAGGAAACCTGTCCAGGCGATGGAAAATGACAGATGACGGAAACTGTCCAGGTGATGAATATGACAGGAAACTGTCAGTATGGAATATGACAGGAAACTGTCAGGGGATGGAAATGACAGGAAACGTCCGGGATGGAATATGACAGAAACTGTCAGGGATGGATATGACAGAACTGTCAGGGGATGGAAGATGACAGGGAAACCCATCCAGGGCGATTGGAAAATGACAGGTAGATTTAACAGCTCAATGGAAAAAGACAGGGGAACCTTCAATTAACATGGAATATAACCCTCCAGGCCGATGGAAAAAATGACAGGAAACCGTCAAGGCGAAGGAAAATGAGAGAGAAACAGTCAGAGTGATGGAAAATGACAAAAAAGAAAGGAAAACAATCAGATCGAGGAATATGACAGGAACCCTGTCCAGAAGATGAAATACAGAAAACTTGTCCATGATAATTTCGCAAAATCATTTGAACTTAACGATAAAATATATTTCATTGTTTGTTTGTTCTTAAATTATTGTAAACTTATCTAAAATATATTTACTTGGAATAGGCTAATTAAATTGCGCTTGTTAGGTTAGGTAAGTTTTCTAAGCTTCTTTTGGAACAAAACTGTTAATTTTTACATTAACGTAAATGAAAAAATATATATCTTTAAACGTTAAGAGAAATTTTAAAGAGAACTTATATTTATAAATATTATATTAATTAATATATATATATATAATATATATATATTATTATATAATTTGGAGACAGTTTGATAGTATGGACTTATTCCCTGATTTGAAGGAAGTAATTACATTAGCCAACTTCCACATGGCTGATATATATTTAATAGATTATTTAGCGAATCATTAAGTTCCATTTTGCACTTTTAAGTAACCTTGAAAATAGTTCTTCGGGGCCCACGGACTTTTAATCAGTTTTCTCGCCTGATAACAATGTCGCTGCTGACTGTAATATTGCGTCATTTTCCTTCAAGCTCATATTACAAAATGGATATAAATACATTAGCGAATATTGTGAGAAGGATAACAAACTTAATCCTGCGAAAATTTGGTATTTTATTCTGACAAGTTGTAATTAAAGACACAGGAGTAAACATTTATATTTTATTATAGATACGTTTCAGTCTTAAGAACTTGTTCATGGCAAAACACCTGGAGTGAAGAAGGTCCTATGACCGAAACTTATCCAAAATATAATGCCCAAAATATTTGCTCCCGTTTCTTTAACCGACCTTAACCACTGTATAAGCAATTCTTGCTATTAAGAGAGACTGAGATCCGTGAAGCAGTACTCTCTTGGCGGCGGCACAGAAGAAGGAATACAAGGAAAAGACAGACGTAAATAAATGGGATATAAATAGTGTACTGACAATATCTAACCAGGAAAGAACTAGAAACAATTTTATGAACTTGGATAAATTCAGATTTAGAAGGAGTATAGAAAAGTAGTGGTTTAGCAATTATTGAAGAGGTAGTGGAAGAATAGGCAGTAGAGTACAAAGCTTCAATCAGATCTTGATAGTTGTTGGCAGAACGAAGAAGACCATGGTAAGGCAGTGGTGAAAGGAGATTTTGGAAAGGTAAGTATGGATGAGAGGAAGATTAAGGAGAAGGGAGAAAAGTGGCTCAGATCTAAACCCAGCTGCATAGGTTGGTTGGCAAGGTGAGGAATAGTTTGGCGAGTGACTGAAGAAAATCTTTGGACAATGGTAGTACGGACTGTTTGGAGGCAAGGGCATTCCCAGTGCGCACAACTACCGAGGCTGGTGTCCTGTTGTCTGCTTCTCAGATGCATGATATGTGTTGAGAGTGGAAGACATGGAAGTTGGCTTGTGAAAAGGCTTAAGGTCCACGTTGGTCAGAGAAATGTGAGTGAGAAGGTTGGATGTGAAAAGTGTCTACTTCAGTGATCCCATATTTTTATGAACTTATGTTCATAAATGGGATAAAATCAGAATAGGGATCAATCATAATGAGGCGGTCTGCCAGGATCAGTTATGGGCTTCATGTTTATCAACGCTGTAAATTTATTTAGGCACTGGTACACATAACTACCATACATAGTGTACCTGTACCTAAATAAACTTCCAGCTGGACGTGTTCCAGACGTACCAGACCGAGAAGTTAATGAGGGAATAAAAAGTAACATGAATAAATTTGCAGAGGTCAAAAAAATAGGCAGTGAAATATATTTAGAGGAAGACAACAATGAACTTCAGAATGATCTAGACAAGCTAAAGTTGTAGTCAGAAAGATTACAGATGATATTCAGTGAGGAAAAGTGCAAATTCTTAATCCTCATCTGATGGGCGACCTATTTTAAATGGTTATGACACTGGCCAGATGTATTTTAACTGCTGCACTATCAGAGAAATGTATCCTGGTATGGCTTAACTCCTGTATTTTGTCTTGGCAGAATTTTACAGCTAGGTAAAGCCGCCTGTTTTCTGCCATTACCACGAGAGACAAGACTTGGCTCAGCTCTGGTGTCACCTTCACACAGGTCAACACTACAAAATTTTATTACTCTTCTTTAATTTATTATGACTTTGTCTAGATGTCAACCTACGGCAGCTGGCCTCATGATATATATGTTGCCTCTTTCATCACTTGCACTCATGCAACATAAATCTACTTTCATCCTTTAAAAAAATCTGGATCTTTGGGACCCATCAGTTTTGCATATAGACTGGGGTCATTTCACCACAGATTCTTAATCCATTTTGATACGTATATCAGCGATGCTGTTTCTGCAGCCAGTTTGTGGTGACAATTTTTCGACTATGAAAAAACATAAGACACCTCCTGACAACATCTTATCCTGCTTCTCCCAAGCCCATTTTTAAGCCTAAAGAGCAAACTGCCGATTTTTCTAAAATCTTTTGACAGATACAATTTTGTCTAAATCAACACTGCTTTTCCCAATATTTAGTTCAGGCTGAAAGTGTACCACAAGGATTGTACTAGGCTCCTCCTTATTTCTAATAACCATTAGTGGTCTTACCGTAGTTCTGCCTCTATTTCTTGCCCCTCCTGTCCTCTTCAGTACTTTGGAGAAACTGGCCGATCTCTTTCTGACAGACTCAGGGAGCACAAAAATAGTGTTAGGCTTGCCGACACTAATAATGCTCTTTTCTGTCATGTCAGAGATCACAGTCATCCTATTGATTGGTCTTCTGCTAAAACTGTCTACCCTACGTCTAACTTTCACAGTCGCCGTCTGGTTGAATCCTCCCTTATACACAACTTTCCTTGTATGAATCTTAGCCCTGGCATTGTCTCTGTTGATGCTTTCCTCTCCCATAACATTGTTAAATGCTCCAAACTTCAGAACACCCGTGACTTAACCTGATTCCTTCTATCTCTTCCCCCTTCTCCTCTTTCTTCTTTCTTTTGCCTTGTATTTGTCCTTCTTTATTTTATTTTCATTTTTCCCCCCTCTGTGTTCTTGTCCTTACCCCATGCGGGCTGCCAGCATTTTGCAGTGCTCCTCTCTCCCACTACTACTACTTCCACTACCACTACTACTTCCACTATTACTCCTCCACCTCTTTTTTGTGCCCTTCCCTGTCTGCTGGCCTATAAATACCCCTTCTACCTGTTCTTTGTGTTAGTGTGACTTTGTAAATGGTCCAAGTCGGACCGAAACGTCGTCGTAAGCTCCTCTCTTCTATGTGCGGGTTGTGTGTGTATTGTTCCAGTCACGGTATTGTGCCTTTTTTTGTTATCACACCTTAACATTTGTTAAACATCAAATTTATTATAAGTAATGAGAAAAGAAAACAAGAAAAACTAGAATCAAAGTTGATCTAGTGACCATTCAATACTATAGAGGAAAAACTGTGGCCAGTTGACTGGTACTGTCTAGACAACAACACTATGGCCAGCTCACTACTACTGTATTGTACTGGACAACAACACTGTGGCCAGCTCACTGCTACTGTATTGTACTGGACAACAACACTGTGGCCAGCTCACTGCTACTGTATTGTACTGGACAACAACACTGTGGCCAGCTCACTGCTACTGTATTGTACTGGACAACAAGAACAATAAATAGTTATAATAACAGCCAGAATTTTTAAAGATATGGACGGGTCAAATGACCAATAGCTCCAGATGGTATTGCATAATAAAACTCGTGCAGAAACATTTGTCCTGTTTTCTGGACAACAACCTCACTCACTCTACTTTTTACCTAACCAACCTAACCTCTAGCCTAACCTAACACATGAACATTCCATCAATAAATTTCCACATTTATTTTTATATTATTCTATAGGAAGCAGTTTAGCTCTTTCCGTGTTCATCTAGATGGACGTATAGATGCAGATAGATGCCAGCAGTTTACTTCTCTAGTTGAAATGGAAATAGTTCATAATTGTGATTTAATTGTATAATATTTATCTCTAACATTTGTTTCAGCTTGGCCAGTAAGACTGCAAATCCTTCTTCAGAGGCAATGGCCAGGATCCATACATGTATAGACAACTGCCACATTGAGTCTGCATGGCTGTGTTCTTCCCTACTCAAAGGTGAAGCTGAATTGTGCTCGGTCTTGTGTCTCAAACCTGAGGCAACAGTGTCCAGAAATGAAGTTTGCAAGTTCTCTGGTATGTTGTTTATTGAAAGCTGTGATGATAGTTCATAAAATAACATAGGCGGAAAAAAGTAAATTCACAGAACATCAGCATGCATTGAAATACCAGTCACATTATAACTTGATGTGTCTCAGTCACTGTGTGACTGAGACAGTCACTGTGTGACTGAGACAGTCACTGTGTGTCTGAGACAGTCACTGTGTGACTGAGACAGTCACTGTGTGACTGAGACAGTCACTGTGTGACTGAGACAGTCACTGTGTGACTGAGACAGTCACTGTGTGACTGAGACAGTCACTGTGTGACTGAGACAGTCACTGTGTGACTGAGACAGTCACTGTGTGACTGAGACAGTCACTGTGTGACTGGACAGTCACTGTGTGACTGAGACAGTCACTGTGTGACTGAGACAGTCACTGTGTGACTGAGAATCATGTGTCGACCTGTGTGACTGAGACAGTCACTGTGTGACTGAGACAGTCACTGTGTGACTGAGACAGTCACTGTGTGCTGAGACAGTCACTGTGGACTGAGACAGTCACTGTGTGTCTGAGACAGTCACTTGTGGAGAACAGTCACTGTGTGACTGAGACAGTCACTGTGTGACTGAGATATGGAGATATTTGGGATAAAATACCCACACCATGCAAGAAGATATAAATATAGTAGTTATTAAAGGGTGGCATTATGTTGCACTTGCGCCTATTTTACCACACTATTCTACGTATATGTGTGGAAAGAACACTTATGTACACTTCTGGACATTTATTAAAGGAATTTCTCGCCAGAGTCGCAAAACGTTTCCCTTTAAATAAATGTCATGAACTGTACACACAAGTTTTTTCCAGTTTGTCGGTATTACCATTTACAAGGTATTGCATGTACCACATAACCCAGCCCACTGTACCTCAACCCCAGCCCACTGTACCTCAACCCCAGCCCACTGTACCTCAACCCCAGTCCACTGTACCTCAACCCCAGTCCACTGTACCTCAACCCCAGTCCACTGTACCTCAACCCCAGTCCACTGTACCTCAACCCCAGTCCACTGTACCTCAACCCCAGTCCACTGTACCTCAACCCCAGCCCACTGTACCTCAACCCCAGCCCACTGTACCTCAACCCAGCCCACTTTACCTCAACCCCAGCCCACTGTACCTCAACCCCAGCCCACTGTACCTCAACCCCGGCCCACTGTACCTCAACCCCAGCCCACTGTACCTCAACCCCAGCCCACTGTATCTCAACCCCGGCCCACTGTACCTCGACCCCGGCCCACTGTACCTCAACCCCGGCCCATTGTACCTCAACCCCAGCCCACTGTACCTCAACCCCGGCCCACTGTACCTCAACCCCAGCCCACTGTACCTCAACCCCGGCCCACTGTACCTCAACCCCGGCCCACTGTACCTCAACCCCGGCCCACTGTACCTCAACCCCAGCCCACTGTACCTCAATCACGGCCCACTGTACCTCAACCCCGGCCCACTGTACCTCAACCCCAGCCCACTGTACCTCAACCCCAGCCCACTGTACCTCAACCCCAGGCCACTGTACCTCAACCCCAGCCCACTGTACCTCAACCCCAGCCCACTGTACCTCAACCCCGGCCCACTGTACCTCAACCCCAGCCCACTGTACCTCAATCCCGGCCCACTGTACCTCAACCCCAGGCCACTGTACCTCAACCCCAGCCCACTGTACCTCAACCCCACCCCACTGTTCCTCACCCCAGGCCCAATCTACCTCAATCCCAGCCCACTCTACCTCAACCCCAGCCCACTCTACCTCAACCCCAGCCCACTGTACCTCAACCCCGGCCCACTCTACCTCAACCCCAGCCCACTCTACCTCAACCCCAGCCCACTCTACCTCAACCCCAGCCCACTCTACCTCAACCCAAACAATAAGAATAGTACGAAGTTCAACATCAATTTCTAATTAAACCAAATGTAAAAGTAATTAGGAGGAATATCTCGACCTTTCCGAGAGGTCCTGGAGCTGGTGATCAACTCCTTCAAGAGGTCCAGAAGATTTAGCTCAACACAGGTAAACATCCAAATTCTCCTTTAATAAGGCCGGCTCAGAATATATATTTAAAGGCTCGTGAAAATTAAAAATGCCCTAAAAACGTGAATTCCAATATTTATCTTTTCTTCTGTTACAATTTTCTTATCTTACAGTTTTCTTATCTTACAGTTTTCTTCTCTTACAGTTTTCATATCTTACAGTTTTCTTCTCTTACAGTTTTCTTCTCTTACAGTTTTCTTATCTTACAGTTTTCTTCTCTTACAGTTTTCATATCTTACAGTTTTATTCTCTTACAGTTTTCTTATCTTACAGTTTTCTTCTCTTACAGTTTTCTTATCTTACAGTTTTCTTATCTTACAGTTTTCTTCTCTTACAGTTTTCTTATCTTTAAAATTCTTAAGAATTCTTGAAAAAAAATTATTTTGTTAATAAGATAGTTCAATTTGATGCATTTTTTGTATAAATTAGCAAAGTGAAACCTGTGTAGAACATATTCATTACAACAATTGTTGTAATTAAGACACTCTATCGCTTAGTGTTTGAAACCGGCTATAAGGAACAGGCTTTAGTTATTATATGGAAGCAAATTTATTTAATAAAATTTGCAATTTAATATTTCTGCAGCTCAGATCAAAATCCAAGTTTTCTTATAATTAAACCCATCAATACTGAAAGTTTGAAGCCTATCAGAGAAAACTTTCTGCAGTAATGTATCTGAATTCAATGATTCCATATTTTTCTTAATAAAAATTAAAATTATCATCAACACAGTCAGAACTTATAGTGTGTCTTTCTTCTTGAATAGCTTACAAGTTGGCTTTTTAGATTTGATTACTGGATTTTTTTTGTGCCATCTCTCTTTTGAAAAATGTTGAGGAAGAAATAAGGGTAATAACTGAACATATTTTGACTGGATTTTCGTTCTTCTCTGTTATATACTCTCTCTCATTTATATTTGTCTCCAACAACCCTCCTCCTTATTCATTACATTAGTGGCAGCTATCATTAGTTATTTATATATATTATTTATTTTCTTCATCCTAACATAATTGGTGGCCGTCTTCATTAATTATCATGTTATTCCCTCATTCCATTTCTTTTCTAACACAGTCATGACGAACTTAGGTTAGTTCTTATCACTCAGTAATCCATATTTATTTACAAAACCTGACTGACATAAACCAAGTTTAAGTTTCATTAAATTTATTATTATTGGAAAAACAAAATCTTTAGCATTTTTACCAGTTATGCAATGGGTCTTCCTCTTGTATATTACATATATCCCAGAGTTGGTAACAATGTTCAGATATGTGTAAATATTTTGATACAAATAAAGGAAGAGAGATTACATTTAAACATTATATGAACGATCTCATTAATTGGGACTTATAATCAGATCTAAAAGGAATCAAAGGATGTCACTGTTATCTTGCTTCAGCTGGTGTTGACCGGTCTCTATGTCCCTTCCAGCTGGTGTTGACCGGTCTCTATGCTCAGCTGACCGCTGGCTGGGGTTTACCGGCTCTCTATGCGTCTTCCAGCTGGTGTTGACCGGTCTCTATGCTGCAGCTGGTGTTGACGTCTCTATGCAGCTGGTGTTGACCGGTCCTCTGAGCTGCTGCAGCTGGTGTTGACCGGTCTCTATGCTGCAGCTGGTGTTCCGGTTCATCCTGTGTACCGTCTCATGCTGCAGCTGGTTGACCGTCTCTATTGCACTGACGTTCTGCTGGCGGTGTTGACGTCTCGCTCAGCTGGTGTTGACCGTCCATGCTGAGCTGGTGTTGACGGTCTCTGCAGTTGTCGTCTTATGCTGCAGCTGGTGTTGGGTTACCGGGGGTCTCTATGCTTCAGCTGGTGTTGGACCGGTCTCTACTTCATGGTGTTACGGTCTAATTAACATCATTCATGATCTTGCAAAGAAATGTTAATGTCATTATCGTAAAATATGCAAAATAAAGATCATAAATAATTCATTCATTCAGAGAGTCACAGGTAAGGACCCACTAGGGGCGAGGGGGAAGTGGGGACAGACGAAGAATAGCCGGTGAGAGGAAGAACTGCAGTAGAAGAGAAAGAGTCAGGACTAAACCCAACCGTCTGTGGGGTAAACCCCAGTGGTGTATAAATCATCTATTTTCATTATTTATAATTATGTAATAAAATTTATAATTTATAGTTATGTAATAAAATTATGTAATCAAATATACCTATAGGTAAAAAAGAATGAATAGATGGGGTGGTAGGGGAAGTGGAATATTCAAATGGCTTCAGGAAGAAATCTAAATATTCTTCCTTGAAGCCTTTTTATCCAATTATCAAGAACTTAGAAAGGTTTTATTTGTAGTGGCCCTTACGCAGAACTTGAATTTTAGGGAGAACTTTTGTCAGAGTTGACAAACATATTGTGAAGAACATCTCGAAGTCCTTATAAAGGTCCTTATGAAGTTATTTGAGTAACCGTTCAACTGGTAAGTATACAATAGGATAAACTGAGTGGAAGTAATGGGTAACTGTGGGGGATATACGTCTGGTAAGAGTAAGAGCATAAGAGCCCAGCAATATTGCTCACCCATACTGGTGTCTATCCAGTCACTGTGTCAACCAAAATGGAGTTTTTCAGTGCAAAATAATGGCGCAATATTGCTTTAAAGTTGAAGAAGGTAAATTGACCGATGAGCAGTTTTATTGTGATATTACAAGCAGTGTGTTTCAGTTAAATGAAGACGATATAAAGTCAAGTGGATTAAGCTGTTATTTGGGTAAGAAATATCCCAGTGCTGTTGTGTATACAAGTAGAGACGCACTGTACAAGAGACGCACTGTACAATATTAAGATATACAAAACAGTTGTGTCTTAACTTGATCGTTCTCCCGATCAAGAAAACAATAATCTGCCTTATTTATCAGCTACAGTATCTCAGTTTGATATTGTAATAGAATATTGTGTCTCAGAGATTAAGTGAACACTCTAGAGAAGAGACGTTATTGCTATTCTAGTAAGTTACTTAATGGAAGCTGTTGAACGACTTAAGCATTAGGTACAATAATCATGACCGAGAGGAGATTTTTCCAAAGGGTATTACCAGAAACAAATCTTCCAATGGCCAAGTGTGGGAAATCCATTACAAACCTATTCTTGAATATATGACAATGAAACCCAAAGTAGATAAAGAACCTGAGAAAGAACCTGAAGAAGAACCCAGAACCTGAGGTGCATGAGGATGATGCTAGGATAAGATCTGCAGGAGATGACATATCTACATACCATTATTTATAAGGTATTTTAGTCAGTAACATAGTAATTAAAACAGAATAAAGTTAATCAAATTTTATTCACGGTTAAGTTTTTTATTCAAAGTAAGTTTTATGGAAATTAACGTTTTAGTCCTAAAACCTTTTATTTATATCTACTTTTTATACTTAGTAACTTATCTTCATAAGTAAATATTAGGTGGTGGGCATCTGTTAGTGTGAGAGACAAGAGAGAGGAGAGAGGTATTTAATGAGAGTCAGAAAGGAGTCCTTAGTGAGCTCTGAGGAGAGATAAAAGTGTGTGTGTTAGTTAGTTACCATTTTGTCTTAGGCACATGTCGCTTTGACACTAGGCCTGTTGTATGTATGTGTGTGTGTGTGTAAGGAAACAATTCGAAATGTTTCCGCCCCGCTGGGAATTGAACCCGGGCCCTCCGTGCATGAAGCGATAGCTTTAGCCACCAGGCCACCGGGGTGTGTGTGTGTGTGTGTGTGTTTAGTAACACACACAGTTCCTGGCCTCGTCTCTTCGCTAGTCACTACTAGGTCACTCTCTCCTCTTCTTAAAGCTATGTATGGATCCTGCCTCCACTACTTCACTCTCCAGATTGTTCCACTTCCTCACAGCTCTAAGGCCAAAGAAATACTTCCTGACATCCCTATGACTCATCTGAGTTATCAACTTCCAGTTGTGTCCTCTTGTTCCTGTGTCCCATCTCTGAAACATTCTAGCCCTGTCAACCTTGTTAATTTCTCTCAGTATTTGACAGGTCGGTATCATGTGTTCCCTATCCCTCCTGTCCTCCAGTGTCGTCAGGTTAATTTATCTTAACCTTTCCTGGTAGGATATACCCCTTAGCTCTGGGACTAGTCTTGTTGCAAATCTTTGTATTTTCTCTAATTTCTTAACGTGCTTAACCAGGTGTGGGTTCCGTACTAGTGCTGTATACTCCAATATGGGCTTGACGTAACCAGTGTACAGCGTCTTGAATGACTCTATTTTTAGGTTTGCCAGGCGTCCATATGCTGCAGCAGTTATTTGGCTGGTGTGCGTCTCCTTTTTCTTGAGTGAGGTTTGCAGTCTTTGGACCCCCTGCGGTTTTCTTTGATCTTCGTTGTTTCCTTCCTGTCAGGTATTCCCTGATCCATTGCAGTGCCTTTCCTGTTATTTCTGCCTGTTCCTCTAGCTTTTGCCCTAATCTCTTGTGCGGAACTGTGTTGGAAGCTTTCTTACAGTCCAAGAAAATGCAGTCTACCCACCCCTCTCTCTTCTGTCTTACTTATGTTACCTTGTCGTAAAACTCCAGTAGGTGTGTAATACAGAATTTGCTCTCCCTGAAACCATGGTGGTTTTGGTGTAAGCTCATTCCTTTCTAGGTGCTCCACCACTCTTCTCGTGATAATCTTCTCCATAACTTTGAGTGTGTGTGTGTGTGTGTGTGTGTGTGTGTGTGTGTGTGTGTGTGTGTGTGTGTGTACTTGTTCTCTTTCTTTTCTTCTGACAGAAGCCAATCCAACTTGAAGGAAGGATCAAGGAAACGCTGCTTCTGTTTTATCAATCATCTCTATGAATGGATTAAGACTTCGTTTCACTACTTCACGCTAGACTATGACTAAACTTTCAAAGCAGGACCCGTCAGAATCAAGTAACTGCTGCATACATTACTGTAGACCAATAATTACTGATCCATTTGTTGAGATGGTGGCCATTTTCGCATTTACTTCCTCCATTGTCACTGTAAATAGATTAAGAACTGCCACCTCCTCTAGTGTTTACGATCCTCATTAAATATAATTTCTTGTTTTTATTCTCCCTTCCACTCGGCAAATTTACAGCCTTACTGACATGTTCAGATCCTTTCAGAAGTGACTTGATAATCTTAAACTCAATTACATTTACCTTCAATTACAGTTACTCCAAGACTGTCTAGGACTTACGTTTTTCATTGCTTACCAATTTTTACTAAAAACAATTTTAATGAAGAAGATAGCATTGGGATTAGCGGGCGTTTGCCTAACTAATTTAGCCAAAATATTGACATAAATACACAATAATGAAAAAAATATATGCACCCAGGAGAATGCCTACCCTCCTGCACGCCCGCCCGCCCACACAACCT
This sequence comes from Cherax destructor, assembly GCA_009830355.1. Classification (NCBI taxonomy): domain Eukaryota; kingdom Metazoa; phylum Arthropoda; class Malacostraca; order Decapoda; family Parastacidae; genus Cherax; species Cherax destructor. The sequence goes on along the minus strand of WNWK01035810.1, from coordinate 299 downwards.
GCAAAACTCACCAAACCAGAAGAAACACCTCGGGAACCGGAGGAGTGTCCACCGCTGAGAGAGGGAGGGAGCTTCCTCATTCCTTGAGGAGGGTCTCCTCCCCCTCCCCCAAAAAAAACGCATTGCAATTGCGCGTATTTCACTGCTAGGTACGATGGTACTGAGACAAAGAAAAAGGTGAGCAATAATTCTGTGGCTTTAATACCCTACAGTAAAGACTTAGTGAGTCAACCTATAAGACTTGGAGTTACTCCAAGACTGACGAAACTCAGTAGCCCACAGATTAAGTAAGACTGTAC
>WNWK01035809.1:0-19547 GCA_009830355.1 Cherax destructor | reverse complement strand
CTGACTCAGCGGCGTCGGTGCCAGCATGGTCCACTGCTGGTGCCTCGCGCCTGGCACCACCACCACCACCACTACCAGTACCAGTTCCATGCACATTTCTCATTCCAATTGCAACACTATCGTCTTCATTTTCACTATCACTTCCTGTTGTACGCCCACGGGATGTACTCCGAGATGTACTCCTTCCCCTTGGAACAGCATATGGCACGCTACCAGAGCGCATATACCTTCGTATATACTGACGCTTCACTGGAGAATATTCTGCTCCACTCTCGCTACTGGAACTGTTTTGAAGAGCTTGGAGTTCATATTCACTATCACTATCATCACCATTGCTCACATCAGAGTCTGGGATATGAGTAAATAACAGTTTCCTCTTTCGTCCTGGAACAATTGAGCGTGAACAAGATGCCACAACACCGGAGATGGACGGCTGAGGGTCGTCTGGGTTTTCCTCAATATTACCGGTATTATGGTCATTAGTTTCGGTCACAACCTCATCAAAACCTTGAAACTCATCACCACTGACACTCCCATCAGTGTTAGAACTGTCACTGGGGAACAAAAGTGTTCCAATTCGCCGAGGAGTGAGGAGTTTCACCGCCAGGCATGGTGATCAGAGTGTACTAACATGGCGTTCCCACAATGCACCACTGGGTCCCGATTTTTTCCTACTGCGCACACTGACCACGCAGACCCATTCTCTCACCACTAGGCCTACCAGCCATTTCGCTTAATTTGAAGGCGCTAGAATTTATGCGTACTAGTACGTCAATAACCCCTGCGCGTAAGACGACTTGTACGACCATAACCCCGAAAGGGTTAATGGTCTGAGATGAGTTATTGATGTTGAGCCCCATGCGCAGATTCCATAGGTGAGGTAGGGGTAAATGAGTGAGTGAAATAGGGTAAGGAGAGCTGGATAGTATTCCCATGGTCTTTGAGACTTTCTTGGAAATTTGTTGTATATGTGTCTGAAATTTGAGGCCACTGTCAAGATGGATTCCTAAGAATTTTTCCCCTCTGTGAGTTTTGTGATAGGGGACCCATTTATCATTATGTTAACCCCTTACCAGGCCATGAATCAAATTTGAGAAAGTGCAACATTTGCAACCCATATTCTGATAATAGTATAAGCAATGCTAAGACCTATTTATTTGTGGTCCTTTTTCAAGTTTATTTATTTTTGGTCCATAAAATGGCCTTTTGGTGGAATCAAATATGAGGCCAATCCCAACAAAGATTAAACTATAGGTGACAGATTCGCATCATATTTGATGCCATTCCTGACAACGGCATGTGTCTAAAAGAATCATAACAGCTACTAATAACTGATAATAAAAGGCATATATATACATTTAAGGTTTATTAATAAACAACTGGGTTAAACCAAAGGCACAGTAACTTTATTTCAATAATTTTAACACATTTATAGTATTTGACATTATACAAAAATTGCAAAAATGTTACAAAAATATGGATATGGCACCAAATGAGTATCCTTTCTGTATTTATTGTGACAAACATTTTTATCAGAGGTATTTATGCATCTTGTTTCTTACGGAATTCCACGAAACAATGTCTGGTTGAGTTTAGACATAGATTAACCTTGCAGAAGGAACAAGAAAAGGACGAGTAGATCCTTTTGTCGTTGGTGTTGCAATGTTTACATGAAAGCCTCTTTGTAGAAACTGGCCAGTGAGGTAGTGTTTCATCATATCTTGTATCCTCTTGATTTCTTTTTCCATAGCGAATGAAATTTTCTTCAATTGAAGAAGATCGTGAAGTTGAACAACTTGGATAGGATCTCATGCTCCTTGGGATTCCCTTGGTTGGCTTTCTTGCTGAATGGGAGATGGAAAACCAGAAATCCTTGAAGTTCATGTATTTCTCTTTCAGAGCAGCACAGTCACACCTGTACAACAACCAGCCATTGACACAACAAAGATCAATGACATATCCAAACAGCCTCATGTACCAGCGTTTTGCTTTGAGTGGAGACTTGTAGAGGTGCACCAACATATCATTCTTATCTATGCCTCCCATATGGGCATTATAACTCTTTATGACTGCAGGACAGTCAATATCCACCTTTTGTTTGTTCTCCTTGCTGTACCTTCTAGTAGACAAATCTTCATGTTCATCTTCACTTGAAGAGGAAGCATCTTGCCGTGGTGGCTCATATTCATCCGCAGAATCCACTTCCTCATTACTGTCACTGTCATCACATAACTCTGGCACAATGTAATCCCTTTTTCTTTGAGCCCTTGATCCATAAAACATTTGTGTTTAACTGAAATGAACAGAAAACACAAAATGAGCATCGAAATTGAGCAAATTTTATATATTTACAAGGTAAAAGCACTCATATATCAATGTATTTGATTCAGCATGCAATTTTTAGCTATTATTGACAAAGATGGCCTTATTGTTATTTGTTAATCCATGATATATGATACCTTCATTGGCAAATATGTTATCACCATTGTCTGTTTTGGCCTCACATATGATACACTCAGTGGCACGTGACATTCTATACTTGTCAGGCCGAGCCTCATAAATGATACCAAAAATGTAAACAAAACTTCAAGTGCATTCATTTGTTACTTATAAATACTTCAGGCAATTCATTTGCATCTCAAAATGAGGATAAAACATTCAATAATGCACTGGAAACACATTCAGTAACTTACCGACATTCTGGAGTGGTGTAAATTGGTGAAATATCAAGAGAGTCAGGCTGGAAATGCTCCTCCTTCAACACTTCAGACAGTACTGAAGACTTCTGGAGCTCCCAGCCAATAGCAGTCGACAACACCCAAGTGACAACACATTCAAGCTCTGCCCAGAAGGCTTGTGATTGGTTGGAGTGAAATTTGAAATCTCTCTGAGGATATGCTTTGTGCTCATGGCGCCATGAAAACCATGCTTTTTGCGCCTCGTATGTGATGCCAGCGCGGTATAGGGTTAAGTGGTACATTTGTAGCTCTGTTCCCAAACTGAATAAAATAGGTTTTATCAATATTGAGAGTAAGTTTGTTAGTCATCATCCAGGTAGATATTTTCTGCAATTCAGTATTTACAGTATTTACAGTATTTACAACTGACCTACACTTGTTTTCTTCACTAGAATTTTCCCATCACGGGTGAAACATTGGTGGATTTTATCATTATTCTCTCGCTTAAGTTTTCTGATTCTATACAAGAGGTTCTGACGTTTTTTGGTCAGACATTCATATATATATACCTGTTTCCTGGCTGTAATAGATGATTTAATTAGATCTGTTTTCCTGTCATGTGTGGTGAATCTAATCATAACACTTTTTCTACCATGGGAGCCTAGTAATCGTGCTTCTTTTATATCTGTCACTGGTACATTAATGTTTATTTGATCTTTGATGATCTGTATAGTAATGTCTTTACTGTTTGATTGGGTCATATCACTGGGGAAGAATGGACTGTTCACTATTACTTCGTCTGATAACTTATCTTGCTCGGTTTTTTCCTCTTGTAGTGCAAGGTAGTCATTAAACTGGTTATCCATGTTGTTCTTCCACTCCTTTACTGCTTCCTCAACCTTTGTGTTTATAGATGTTATCTGTTCAGAGTGGCTATCAATGACAGTTTGGAGGGTTTTGCCAAAATCAGTCATTCCAGATGTTGTCAACTTTTGTTCAAGGCTGAGGATTTTGTTTTCAAGTTGTGTCCTCCTGGTATCTTGTTGCATAAGTGTTTTACGTTGGTTCATATTTTCATTAATTAATTTGATGATGTATGACTTTAGAGTATCTGGATCATTCATCATACCTGGGAGATTATCTGGGGTGAAACCAGTGAAGGGGGAGCTTGTGGGGGAGGCAGCCATGTTTGTTGTTGATGCGTCACCCTGGGTGGTGGTGAGGGGGGGGTGGAGGGTGTACCAGCGTCCTGGGTAGACAAGTTGATTAGTAGATTTCTTGGTGTTTTCTTGTTGATATTGGAATTGGTTCTTCTGATGTTACGTCTCATTTTAACAATGTAGTCGGAGAAGTTGATGTGGCAAGAAGGAGAAGCTGTAGGCTAGTAAGCATTTGTTTGGCAGCGAGGTGGTGCTTTGAGTTTGAGGGGCAGTCTTCCTTTAATCGTCAGTTTATTTGGTTTATTTGACTGACTTACTGAATGTCTTGACTGACTGACATACAGAATGACTTAATGAATGGCTTGACTGACTGACATACAGAATGACTTACTGAATGGCTTGACTGACTTACTGAATGAGTTGACTGACTTACTGAATGACTTGACTGACATACTGAATGACTTGACTGACTTACTGAATGGCTTGACTGACTTAGTGACTTACTGAATGACTTGACTGACTTACTGAATGACTTGACTGACTTACTGAATGACTTGACTGACTTAATGAATGGCTTGACTGACTTAATGAATGGCTTGACTGACTTACTGAATGACTTGACTGACTTACTGAATGACTTGACTGACTTATTGAATGGCTTGACTGACTTACTGAATGACTTGACTAACTTACTGAATGACTTGACTGACTTACTGAATGACTTGACTGACTTACTGAATGACAACTGACTTACTGAAAGGCTTGACTGACTTACTGAATGGCTTGACTGATGTACAGAATGGCTTGACTGACTTACTGAATGGCTTGACTGACTTACTGAATAGCTAGACTGACTTATTGAATGGCTTGACTGACTTACTGAATGACTTGACTGACTTACTGAATGACTTGACTGACTGAATGGCTTGACTGACTTACTGAATGACTTGTCTGACTTACTGAATGACTTGACTGACTTACTGAATGACTTGACTGACTTACTGAATAACTTGACTGACTTACTGAATGATTTGACTGACTTACTGAATGACTTGACTGACTTACTGAATGGCTTGACTGACTTACTGAATGACTTGACTGACTTACTGAATGACTTAAAGTTAGACACTCAGTACAACCATCGACTTCAGTACCAGAACCTCTACCATCCACCTCAGCCTAGTAGGGCCACAGCATAACTCTCCACTCTCTTCACAATCATCCACAAACACCAGCACCCACAATTTAAGGTAAGAAATACTATTATTTATGTTACATTTGTAGTCTTAAGCAGTATAAACAACATAATGCATCACGATAATGAACTACAATTATATATTCACTTTTATTTTTGTAAGATTTGTTGGTCTAAAAAAAAGTTGTTTGGCTTTTTGGGGGCTCCCAGGAACGTAACCCTATTTTTCCCATAAGTTCTTCAGTTCATCTAACACGATTTTACCTAACACAGCGTTTTCAGGAACGTAACTATCATGTTAACCCTTTGACTGTTGGAGGCCCCTTTCTGAAACTGTCATTCTATGTCAGGAAATATTCGGAAAAAAAAAAATGTTTTTTACCAAAATGTTAGTATTATTTTGCTGAATGTTTTAAGCCCAATTTTTTTTGCGATCAGTACTTACCGAGATATGGAGGCGTAAAGTTGGTAGAAAATGAGCCGCGTATGGCAACATCGGCGAATGCCGCTCACCCGGTATTATTTCATTTACTCCCATTCGAAGGTTTCTTGTATTTTCATTTTTTTGTCTTTTCTAAGTAACTTATGGGGCCTGTGAGACCAAAGTATGGTGCAATGCACATATATACACTCGTATGCAGCACAATAACAGCACAAACATTAATATTATTATATTGTTTACAAAACTTGTTTACACAAACCAACAATACAAAACATTGTTTATTACTATTGTTCTATAATATATATACAAATGTACAGTCACTGGACACTTTCCTAGAACTCCTGAAGCTTGTGGAATTCTTTGAAACATGGGTATATGCACAGTGGAGTTTTACACTCCGCACACATAAAACGAGTGTCTGCGTTTTTGTGGGCGTTTTTTGGTATGTTTACAGACAAAACACCTCTTCAGAGCACTTTTCTTGAGAGTAGTAGCAGGCAGTTGTATGGGGTAGTGATCACCAGGCCTCAGACGAGAGGGCATGTGTTGATAATTTCGTGGGCGCTGGTCTATTGCAGGTGTTGTTCCTTGGTACTTGAATATTATTTGTCTGATGAATGACAAACAAAATTCACCATATTTGGGTTTGTTGTTGGTCTTCAACTTGTACATGTTATAAGCATTCAGCATGGAAATGTCAAGAAGATGGAAAAAGAGTTTTATGTACCACTTATAACTCTTGTGGACACAATCAGCAAACCCAATCTGCATGTCACATTTGTCCACTAAGCGCATATTGAGGTTGTAGTCCATCACAGCTGCAGGTTTTAGAATGGGTTCATTGGTCTCTCTATTCTGCCTTCCACTGTCTACCATTTCGTGTCCGTGAACTGATGTCAACAATGTGACATCACGTTTGTCTTGCCACCAAAATGCCATGATGTCATTGGCAGCAAACACCTGCACTTCACCTCTACGAGTGCCAGCGTCGAACCTAGGCATATGTTTACGATTTCCACGCACTGTGCCACACACGTCTGTCATATAATATATGCCCCTTACCAAGATATGGTTCCATCATTGTTCTAACCACATCACCAGAGATACCCAATAACTTTGTGGTATCTCTCAATGTATTACTGCCAGTGTACACAATTATATCCAGAACCAGACCATTTTTGCAGTCACACAGTACAAATAACTTTATACCAAAGCGTTTCCTCTTGCTTGGTATATACTGCTTGAACGACAGTCTGCCTTTGAACAAAATCAAAGACTCATCAATAACAAGCTTCCTGAAGGGATAAAAATACATACATCACTTTTGTTTCAGGTACATGAACACATTCCTGATCTTATATAACCTGTCGTTTCTGTCAGGCCTTGTTTTGTCTGAGAAGTGTAACATACATAAAAGTATCAAAAATCGATTCACAGGTATAATATCACTAAAACCTGGGGTTGAAATCAGGCGTTCTGTCGACCAGTATGTGGTGACAGTGTGCTTATACGCATGTGGCATAAGCATTATTGTGGCAAAGAACAGGTACATCTCTGCCACAGTTGTGTCCTTCCACTGGTGTAGCCGTGAATTTGGTCAAAGAAATGTGTTTGCCATGGTGTACTCATAGTATATGTTGTTTTTCCTGACAATAATGTCCATCAGGGGTTCATCGAAGAATAACTGAAAGCATTCTAGTTCAGTAGCATTGTTCCCAAGTGTACACGATGGCCGTATTCCACTTTGTGTTTCATCAAAGTCATGGGGATTGGGAACAAAATTGTCACCTTGCTGCCAATCCCAGATGCGGTCTGCTGGTGGGTACTGGATATTGACAGGTGGTTGTGCAGGTTGTGGAAGTGTGGGGGTGGTTGAGGGTGGTTGTGGCTGTGCTGAGTTAGCAGCGTGGGTAGCAGTGTGGCCCACTCGTGGTGCCACATGACTCATGCCACCACCAACACCACCACCACTACCTGCTGCCCCATGCACATTACACGTCCCCATTGTAACAATATCGTAATCTTCACTATCAATTCATGGTGTAGGGTCAAGAGATGTACTCCAAGATTTACTCTTTTTCCTTGGAATTGCATATGGCACACTACCAGAAATGTTGCGTAGTACATACTGCCACTTCACTGGAGAATATTCTCCCTCACTGTCGCCACTAGAACTGCTTTCAATAGCTTTGAAATCACTAGCATCACTTACACTGCTCACATCAGAGTCCTGTACACTTTGAAATAGTTTCCTCTTTCGTCCTGGTACAGGTAAATGTGAATGAGACGGCCCAGCACCAGAGGTGGAAGGTTGTGGGTCATCTGGGTTTTCATCACTAATTATGTTATCCTGGGCACTGCTTTCGGTCACACAAGGGAAATAATGCCGATGGTGACACTCTTCAAATCGCTAGTGCTCCCTCACTTAGAATACTGCTCTGTGCTGACAGCACCGTTCAGGGCAGGAGAAATATCAGAGCTGGAACAAATTCAAAGATCGTTTACGGCTCACATTGAGCCATTGAAACATCTAAATTATTGGGAACGCCTTCAAGTCTTGAACATGTACTCATTGGAGCGGAGGAGAGAGAGATACATGATAATATATACTTGGAAAGTACTTGAGGGCCTGGTCCCAAATCTGCACACTGCCATAACAACATACTGGAGTGAGAGATATGGGAGGAAGTGCAAAATAAACCCAGTGAGGAACAGGGGTGCGGTGGGGACAATACGGGAGCACTGTATTAACATCCGGGGTCCCAGACTATTCAACATCTTACCAGAAGATATCCGAAACATCGCTGGAACCAGTGTAGAAGCCTTCAAGATGAAACTGGACAAGTATCTTCATCGGGTGCCAGCTCAACCAGGCTGTGATGGATATGTGGGGTAGCGGGCCTCCAGCAGCAACAGCCTGGTTGACCAGGCAAGCACCAGACGAGCCTGGCCCATGGCCGGGCTCAGAGAGTAGATACTCTCGAAACTCTTCAAAGGTATATCAAAGGTAAGGTAAAGTTACACCCTTTTGAAAACCATGGAATTCACTTTCACTGGCACTTCCATCGCTGTTAGAACTATCACTTGGGAAGAGAAGACCTCCAATTTGCCGGGGAGTGAGGTACTTCTTACCGCGAGGCATGGTGAACAAGGACTACAGACATGGCGCTCCCACAATGCACTACTGAGTCCCCGAATTTTTTCATACTGCGCACACCCACCACGCAGACCCATTCTCTCACATGTAGGCCTACCAGCTTTCGCCCGCTTCATTTGAAGCCGCTAGAATTTACGCGTATTAATACGTCCAAAACAGTGGCTCGTAAGACGTATATATACGACCGAAACAGTCAAAGGGTTAAATGACGGTCTACTGTAATTATTATTATTGCAATACGTACGTACTAATAATAACAATACAGTGGTACCTTGACTTACAAGTTTAATTTGTTCCGTGACCGAGCTCGTAACTCAATTTGGTCGTACAGTGGACCCTTGGGTTTCGTAAGCCTCTTGTTTTGTAAATTTTGCCTTTCGTAACGTTTTTTTCGTCAAAATATAGCCTCGCAGTTCATCATTTGCGTCACGATTCGTCAGTCGTATGGAACACGTAATTTTGGTGTCATTACTATTGGGAAAAGATTCTCTATCTTTTCATAAAATTTTTTTTTTTTTTAAATTCTTCGATACTGAGAGCAAGTTTGTGAGCAGGGGTCTCGACAGTGAAAGGGTTAATGTTAATTTATTCTATGTGGGGGTGTATTTATCATGTTTATATGCTACATAGAGTGTTTATTATATAATTTTGAAAAAATATCATGGATTAAAGAATATGTTTATATTAACATAATATACGACATTTAATGTGCCTCAGAGCACAGTGGATGTGTCAGCAGATGGGTCTATGAAGGATGAGGTGAATCATAGAATTGATGAGGGGAAAAGGGTGAGTGGTGCACTTCGGAGTCTGTGGAGACAAAGAACTTTGTCAATGGAAGTAAAGAGGGGAATGTATGAGAGTATAGTTATACCAACACTCTTATATGGGTGTGAAGCATGGGTGATGAATGTTGCAACGAGGAGAAGGCTGGAGGCAGTGGAGATGTCATGTCTGAGGTTAATGTGTGGTGTGAATATAATGCAGATAATTCGTAGTTTGGAAATTAGGAGGAGGTGCGGGATTACTAAAACTATTATCTAGAGGGCTGAGGAGGGGTTGTTGAGGTGGTTTGGACATGTAGAGAGAATGGAAAGAAAAAGAATGACTTCGAGAGTGTATAAATCTGTAGTGGAGGGAAGGTGGGGTAGGGGTTGGCCTAGGAAAGGTTGGAGGGAGGGGGTAAAGGAGGTTTTGTGTGCGAGGGGTTTGGACTTCCAGCGAGCATGCATGAGCGTATTTGATAGGAGTGAGTGGAGACAAATAGTTTTTAATACATGACGTGCTGTTGGAGTGTGAGCAAAGTAACATTTATGAAGGGATTCAGGGAAACCTGCAGGCCGGACTTGAGTCCTGGAGATGGGAAGTACAGTGTCTGCACTCTGAAGGAGGGGTGTTAATGTTGCAGTTTTATAACTGTAATGTAAAGCACCCCTCTGGCAAGACAGTGATGGAGTGAATGATGATGAAAGTTTTTCTTTTTCTGGCCACCCTGCCTTGGTGGTAATAGGCCGATGTGTTAATAAAATAAAAATAAAAGTTTACTAAGTATACCAGGTAAAGTGTATGGTAGGGTTATTGTTGAAAAATATTAGAGGTAAGACAGAGAGCAAGATTGCAGATGAATTGAGGAGGCTTAGAATGGGTAGGGAATGTGTAGATAAAGTGTTTACATTGAAGCATATAAGTGAACCATATTTAGATAAAGGTAGGGAAGTTTTCATTGCATTTATGGATTTAGAAAATGCATGTGATAGAGTATCCCACAACATACTTAACCCCTGTCAGTTTGGATATAGACCGAAAAGAATTACTATTGACGCAATTATACATATGCTTGAACTAATATATTCGGCACTCAAAAAAAATTAAATTCCCCTGGGACTTTTCATAGACCTACGAAAAGCATTTGACACAGTTGACCATGACCTATTGCACCTAAAACTCGAACATTACGGGGTCAGAGGACACTCTCTCTACTACCTAAAATCTTATTTTAGAAATATAAACCAGTATGTATACACAGATGGGGCTTACTTAACTACACAGTCTGTTATTGTTGGAGTACCACAGGGTAGTGTTCTTGGCCCACTTCTCTTTCTCATTTACATCAGTGACCTCCCAAATGCATCAAAGCTTCTTAAACCCATTATATTTGCAGATAACACTACTTATGTCTTCTCTCACCCAAACCCTACCATACAAACAGACACTGTAAATGACGAACTTCTGAAAATATCTACCTGGATGACTACCAACAAACTTACTGTCAATATAGACAAAACCTACTTCATGCTAATTGGAAACAGAGCTACAAATGTACAGCTAAACTTATTGATAAATGGTTCACCCATTTCAAGACACACACATGGCATATTTCTAGGTCTCCACCTTGACTGCAGACTCAAATTCCAAACCCACATACAGCAAATATCCAGGAAAGTCTCCAAAATAGTAGGCATCAAATAAAAAATATGGTACTATGTACCCCAAATGGCTCTTCTTGCTCTTTACCAATCTCTCATTTACCCGTACCTCACCTATGGTATTTGTGCATGGGGCTCAACCACAGCAAATCGCCTTAAACCTTAAATAACCCAACAAAAAGCTGCAATGCAATTGATTACTAACTCCTGCACTAGACAGCATACTCCACCACTTTTCAAGAGTCTTAACTTGCTTAATACAGTGGTCCCTCGACTTTCGGTCATAATCCGTTCCAGGAGCTAGACCTTAACTCGAAAACTTTGAAAGTCGAAACCTTATTTCCCATAAGAAATAATGTAAATACAATTAATCCGCTCCAGACACCCAAAACTTATATTATTATTTTATTAACACATCGACCGATTCCCACCAAGGCAGGGTGGCCCGAAAAAGAAAAACTTGACCGCACAGACCCATTCTATCACATCTAGGCCTAACAGCCTGTTTCTGCTTGATTTGAGGACGCTAGAATTTAGGAGTACTAGTACGTCAATAACCACAGTGCGTAAAACGTACTTGTACGACCATAACCCCGAAAGGGTTAACTATACTTTTACATATACAAAACAATTACAAATAGATATATAAAGTAATAAATTTATAATTAAACATTTAAAATAACATTTACTTACCTTTATTGAAGAGAGTTGCTGGCATCTGGAAGATAGGGAGGAGGACAGTGGAAAGGGTTAGTGTTTGGAAGGGGAATCCCCCTCCATAAGGACTTCAGGTAACAAGTCCTTATCTGGGGTTACTTCCCTTCTTTTTCTTTTAATGCCACTAGGACCAGCTTGAAAGTCACTAGACCCCTGTCTAGAAAAGTAACTGTCCAGAGTGCTCTGTTTCTGGCGCCTCTTTAACATTTTCCTGAAGTGCAACATGGCTCTGTCACTGAACTGGTTGCAGAGATGGCTTATTTCAGCTTGCTCAGGGTGGTGTTTTTCAACAAATGTCTGCAACTTAGTCCACATAGAACACATTTCCTTAATCTCTGAAGAAGTTACTACCTCACCCTGTCCATCCTCCTCCTCTGAATCAATTTCCTTTAATGTCATCTGATGCTGTTCCTGATGAAGCTCTTTCAGCTCTTCAGTGGTTAGGTCTACCCTGTGCTTAATCTCTGAAGAAGTTACTACATCACCCTGTCCATCCTCCTCCTCTGAATCAATTTTCCTGATGAAGTTCTTTCAGCTCTTCAGTGGTTAGGTCTACCCTGTGCTCCTCCACCAACTCTTCCACATCCTCACCACTCACCTCCAACCCCAGGGACTTGCCCAATTCCACAATATCTTCCACAACAAGCACAGGGTCATCAGGGTCAGCCTCAAAGCCTTCAAAATCCCTCTTTTCAACACAATCTGGCCACAGTGGTCTCCAAGCAGAGTTCTAAGTCCTGGAAGTCACTCCCTCCCAAGCCTTACCTATAAGGCCTATGCAATGGAGGATATTGAAGTGATCTTTCCAGAACTCTCTTAGCGTCAACTCACTGTCCAAGGTCACTTCAAAGCACTTCTGAAACACTGCTTTGGTGTACAGTTTCTTGAAGATAGAAATGACCTGCTGGTCCATGGGCTGGATGAGAGGAGTGGTGTTAGGAGGCAAGAACTTCACTGTGATGAAACTGAAGTTGTCAGACAAATAGTCTTTCAAGTTGTGAGGATGAGCAGGAGCATTGTCCAGTAGCAGGAGGCACTTGAGTGGCAATTTCTTTTCCAGGAGGTATTTCTTCACACTGGGGCCAAACACTCCAGTGAACCATTCCTGGAAAATTGCCGTCATGACCCATGCCTTGGTGTTAGCCTTCCAAAACACACATAAATTATTCTTGTTCACATTGTGTTTCTTGAACACTCTGGGATTTTCAGAGTGATACACCAGTAAAGGCTTCACTTTAAAATCCCCACTAGCGTTACCACACAACATGAGAGTTAGCCTGTCTTTCATAGGCTTGTGTCCTGGCAGTGCTTTTTCCTCCTGAGTAATAAAGGTCCTGTTTGGCATTTTCTTCCAAAACAGGCCTGTTTCATCACAATTAAACACTTGTTGGGGTTCGAATTTTTCAGTGTCTACGAACCCCTTGAATTCCTGCACAAATTTTTCAGCTGCACGTTTGTCTGAACTGGCTGCCTCACCATGCCTTACAACACTGTGTATGCTACTACGTTTCCTAAATCTGTCAAACCAGCCTTTGCTGGCTTTAAAATCACTCGCATCAGCACTGGTTCCAGGCATTGTCTTGACAAGATCTGCGTGCAATGCCTTGCCTTTTCACAAATTATCGCCGTGGAAACACTATCACCCGCTATCTGTTTTTCATTGATCCACACCCCCAACAACTTCTCAACCTCATCCACTGTTTTTGATCTATTTTTGGCAAACATGTCAAAACCTTTTGCAACATTAGCTTCCTTGATTTCTTTTCTCTTTGCCAGGATAAAGGTGATAGTAGATTGGTTTTTGTTGTACATCCTGGCAAGCTCACTCACATGTAAGCCACTCTCATATTTTTCTACTATCTCCTTCTTCACTTCGATGGTGTTCCTCACTTTCTTTACCACAGGGGTGCCACTAGGAAGCTTCTTTGGACCCATGGTGACTTATTTCACAGTGACAATCACTAAACCAGCAACAAACACAATAAATTTATTGTGAAATGTTTGAATGAGTGTGCTGGGTAATGTTCTCTCAATGGTAAACAACGCTAGACTGGCTCATGACACCTGCACGGCGAGGCACGCAAGCGCGGGCAAGCGGACAGGTCTGGTACCCGGACCGATAGTCGGGGGAATGATCGGTTGGCAGTGGAAAATTTGACCGAAAAAAGCCTTCGAAACACGAATTGACCGATACTCAAACTGACCGAAAGTCGGGGGTCCACTGTATACTCCCTCCTCTGGTTTTTGTTAGTGTGACTTTGTAAATGGTCCAAGTCGGACTGAAACGTCGTCGTAAGCTCCTCTCTTCTGTGTGCGGGTTATTTGTGTATTGTTCCAGTCACGGTATTGTGCCTTTTTGTTATTTATTGATATCCATTTTAACCATGCATTGTTGTTACCAATCCTTGTGGGCTAAAGCCTATAGGGCCAGGAGGCTTACCAAATAATATGGTACACATTAGTATTACATTCATAATGACCATTATGATTATTTTTCAAATTCATTGGAAAGTAGGCTAAATTTTTTCTGCTTTGCCCTCAGTCTGGTTAGAGTCTGAGTTAAATATCCAAATTAGGTTCTATTGAAAAAATTAATGCAATCATGAAGCAACAGTTATTATTTGCTAGTAAATTTCATCCAAAACTAACCCACTTATTTCCTTTCCTAACTTTATTTCATCCTCAGTAGGATAATACAGTTGGCACCATTTACAGTGGTACCTCGAGTTACGATATTTTTTCGTTCGAGAATGCTGTTCAAGTGCCATTACCAAACGAATTTATCCCCATAAGGAATAATGTAAAATAGACTAGTCCTTTTACACCCCCAAAAATATACCTACAAAAGCATTTAAAAAAATAAACTTACATAAAAGGGGGATTTTGGGGACCATCGTAACTCGAGGTACCACTGTACAGTGGACCCCCGAGTTTCGTAAAAACTTCACTCCTGAAGTCTGCTCAAGTGCCATTACCGAACGAATTTACTTCCTTAAGGAAAAATTTCACGTAGGTTAGTCTATTTCAGACCCCCAAAAATACACTTCCACAAGAACTTACAAAATTATACTTACATAATTGCACGATTTCCGGGGTATTCGTTAACCGAGGGTCCACTGTATTTGTTTGTCACCATTAAAAATTACCGAATATTCAGTAGATCCAAAACGGTGAATCTGGCATTCTTTTTTCGGATCATTGATATAATATCATGCCTCATGGAGTGCATAAATCGAAGAGCCTAGTGGATGTCAACAAAGGAAGGCAAAAAATGAAAAAGTTTAGCTAATGCGAAAAATGGCTGGATCTATGGTTCAATATCTCAAGAAACCCGATAATGGCCAGAGTTCACCAAATGATTTTAGTCATGATCCTACTGATAACACTGATGTCGATTCTGACTCCGACAATGGTAATATAAGCGAGAGGAATGAAGGGAATGAGAGTCTGAGAGAGTTAGCATCGATGTGTGACGTTTCTTCTTGGAAAATCCCAGTTCCAGACCATTCCCGGATTGAAATCATTAAAAGGATGGCACTTTTCATGTTACAAAGAGGGAAAAATACAAAAGGCAATGAACGTCATCTTTGTAAAGAATGGTTCTACAAACAGATGCCGAATGGTGAGAAAGTTTTGCGATCATGGATGGTGTACTCGCCAGTCAGTGGGAAATTATACTGTTACTGCTGTAGATTGTTTACCTCTAGTGTTACAAGTATAACATCAAAGTTTGTGACTGGGTTTCAAATATGGTGGAAGCTGAATCCAAAAGTACACAATCGAGAATTGGAAAACCATGGTAGCCGGTCTAAGGGTGAACAAAACTATAGATACAAAAATAATTGTTTCAGTGGAAATCCAGAAGAAAAGGTGGAAGGAAATATTATACAGGTTGCTCGATATTACACTGTTTCTGGCTAAACAGAACCTAGCATTTCGTGGTCACAGGGAGGACGAACTCTCATCAAATAGAGGAAACGTTCTTGAGATGGTTGAATTGATGGCTAAGTATGATCCTGTGCTAAAAGAGCATCTAATGAGACTGAAGTGCAGCTCAAGTGAACACAGGTCATCAGTTTCGATCTTTGCGATCCACAGGAAAATTTCGATACAAGAGAAGCAGCACAAGGTCTTCTCCCTGCTGTGTGCGATTTCACATTTTTGTGTTATCTGTATTTCTGGTGCGACATACTTCGGGAGGTTCAGCTTGCACAGCAGTACTTGCAGACTAAGGATTTAACTCTTGACAAAGTGGTGGTGAAGCTATAGGCACTGTGATTATTTTTGAATGAAAGGCGAGATCGCATAGTGGAGAATTCAATACAACAGGCACTTTTGAAATGTGAGGAGTATGGATTTCCAACAGAGAAAAGAATCAGGTTAAAGAAAAAGATGGCAGGGGAGCAGGCAAGAGATTCTGGACTCACTCTACAGGAAGAAAACAAGAGGGCGATGTTGGAGTGCATTGATCGTTTTCATAATGAACTTGAGATGTGATCAAAAGCAATCAAGAATGTGGCAGCCATGTTTGGGGTCATTCAAATAAAGAATCTTGTGCAAGCTACTGAAGAAGAATTTGAGGTGATGGCTTCAAGACTCACAGCCTTCTATAATGAAATATGCAAGAATGATCTCATGCTTGAAATACCAAGACTAAGGAGGCACCTGCAAGCTGCTGATGTTGATCTTGAGAAAGTTAAGCACTGGACTGCACTGGATGCACTAACATTCATAGCTGAATGGGATTTCATTTAATCTCTTCCAACGCTCACACTCTGCCTGAGGTTGTTCCTTACTGTATGTGTTTCTGTGGCTTCTTGTGGAAGGAGTTTCTCGAAGTTGAAGCTGATTAAAAACTATTTACAGTCCACAATGAGTCAATCCAGAATCTCTGACTTAGCAATGTTATCCATAGAAAATGGGTCAGTTGACAGCATTGATTTTGATGATGTGATAAATGATTTTGCAGGATTGAAGGCAAGCAAATGTAAGATGTGATTCATTGAGATGTTACCTGTACTCAAGGTCAAATTGGAACTAGTGTTTCTCTGATATTTCAGTGTTTTTCTTTATTCATGTTTTTTTTTTTTTTTTGCATTGTTGAAGATGAATAAATGTAGGATCTGTTACCTGTACTCAAAGTGGTTTTTGGGTTTATGTTTCCTCAATATTACTACGATTACTTATTTTATCATGAATAAAGTTGAGAAGTATTCTCCTGTTCGGTTTATGGCCCTTAAACGTTTTCATTGCTAAACATTAGTCATTGGGCATGCAGAAGTGACGTAAATGGAGTTTACTCACCCCCATCCCCCCGGCCCTGGATTTCATGGGGGTGACACCAAAGATGCCGCTGCAGGTGACACCAACCCTAGCAACACCTCTGCATCTATGATATTTTCTTCAAAATTATATAACAAACACGTTACATAGCATATAATTCAAATTCAGTTCAAATTCAAATTTTATTTCCTTGCAAGTTTACATTGAGATTATATAATTACAATAATGAGTTGCAGTGCAAAGAGAGCCACTATCATGCCATGACATTATGGGCAGACTAAATTTAATGGCTTACAGACTACTTAATACTACTAGAGAGATTGATCATAGCTTGTTTAATTAAGTTGTACATCTGTTTTTATTTATAGCAGACAGCAAGTTTACTCAAATTAACAATCTGAGGATTTAACATTGGGACAAGTTGAAAGTATTTTGCAGGTTGTTTATATCAGTAGTGAATAATTAAATTATATTATATTATTTGGTAGAGTTAAGTACAGTGGTCCCTCAGTTAAAGGCCGTAATCCGTTCCAGAAGCTTGGCCTTAAACCGAAATGGCCTTTAACCGAAATAATATTCCCCATAAGAATTAATGTAAATACAATTAACCCGTTCCAGACAAAAATATTAAAAAAAAAAAAAAAATTAACATTTAAATCAGTATTACATACCTTTATTGAAGACTAATGCTGGCTTCTGGAAGATAGGGAGGAGGAAAGAGGGAGGAGTTAGTGTTTGGAAGGGTAATCCCCCTCCATAAGGACTTCAGGTAGCAAAGCTCTCTCTTTTGTCTTTTAATGCCACTAGGATCAGCTTAAGAGTCACTCCACCAACTACACTCCCTGCATGCCTGCTACACTCCCTGCATGCCTGCTACACTCCCTGCATGCCTGCTACACTCCCTGCATGTCTGCTACTTTCCCTGCATGCCTGCTACTCTCCTTGCCTCTATGCCTGCCTGCCTTGAATTCTATCATGTTTCTCACTTTCTTTACCAAAGGAACTTGACTAAGAACTTTCCTTGGGGCCATGGTGACTTATTTCACAGTTGCACTTGATAAATAACCACCAGAAACAATGGATTATAGCAAAATGTTTGGATGAATGAGCAGAAGCTTCCTCATGCACCGAGAGACACAGGCAAACTGAAGCACAAGCGGCCCCAGCCAGCGGACGGACACATCCCATATGGCCTCTAACCGAAAAACGGCCTCTAACCCGGAGCCGAAAAACCGGCCTCTAACCGAAAAACGACCTCTAACCAGGAGCCAAAAAACCGGCCTCTAACCGAGTTGGCCTTTAACCAGAACAGCCTTTAACCCTTTGGGGGTCCAAGGGGTCTCTCTGAAACTCGTTCTCAGGATTCACGAGTTTCAAAAAAAAAAAAATTCTTATGAAATGATAGAGAATCCTTTTCCGATCATAACGCCACAAAAATTATGAAATTGGATCAAAAACTAATGAAATTATGCTTTCGCAAAGTTAGCGGTATCCATGACATTTACACATTGGCGAGTTGTGTTGACAAGAATAAATTGTGTCTTCCAGATGCCTGCAAGTCTCTTCAATAAAGGTAAGTAAATGTTATTTTTTTTTTTTAGTGATTATTTTTTTGTGGAACGAATTAATTGTATTTACATTATTTCTTATGGGAAATAAGGTTTCAGATTACGAAAGATTCAGATTAAGTAATAGCTCCTGGACCGGATTAATTTTGTTAACCGAGGGTCCATTGTATTCTATATGCATTTTATCACTCTAGGGTGCTTTAAGCCTTGTAGTAGTATATTATGTGTGGGTGGGGTGTCCATGAGGGCTACCATACCTACCCACACCTGACTTCTTACAATAAATACTACTCACCTTTTGCCCTACATTAAGACTACAAATATTTTGAGGTAAATAATGAGTGTACTGTGTGTGTACAGTCAACCCCTGGTTAGCGATGGCATCAGATAACGATAAAATTGGTTAGCGATACATTTTTCCGTCAAAATATTGGCTCAGTTTACGATGATCCGCTCGGTCTACGATATTCGTCCCGGACGCGTATGCGTGGCCCAGCTGGGCTCGGGCACTAGGAGCGTCAGTGTGCTAGTGTTTACAAGCGAGAGCGACCACCACCCACGCCACCCATGCATTCATACCAGTATATTGTCATTATTCCACTGTTTTTAGTGCTTGCAACTGCTAAATAAGCTACCATGGGTCCAAAGAAAGCTCCTAGTGACAGCCTTGTGGTAAAGAGGCTGAGAAATACAGTAGAAGTGAAGAAGGAGATAATAGCAAAATATGAAAGTGGAGGCGTATCACTGAGCTGGCTAGGCTGTATGGTAAAGCCTATTCAACCATCGCTACCACTGTGGCCAAGGGAAATACACGTAAATCAAGGAAGCTGTTGTTGCGAAAGGTGCATATGTGATCATAAAACAGAGATCGCAAGTGCTGGAAGATGTGGAAAATTTGTTGTTGGTGTGGATCAACGAGAA